>DWTO01000207.1:0-24690 GCA_018244755.1 Jemadia pseudognetus
GCAGAGGAGTGTAGTACATTCACACGTTTCACCAGTTACGTTTACGTCCCACTATGGAATAGGTGGTGAGCACATTGCCATGCACCGGGCACAAATACAGACTTCGAATCACTACTAGAAAATCTAAATTAGAAAATTTTGTAGTGTTCGAACCGGGCATCAAACCCGGGACCTACAGATCGACAGTCGCACTTACAACCAACACGACCAACGAGGCAGTCATAAAAAAAATATGTTTACTATAAAATAAAGTCAGTAGAATCTGATGTTAATACGATACCGGTCATTATTATGTAAAAAGTATTGCTTTATTCATCATTCGTCTCATAATCTGCAATGTGTGTTGGGTGTGTTTATTTATGTAAATAAATTTTATCGTAACTCAGTTGTTATTACAGAGTATACAAAGCACATATTCATTAGAGCTTCTAACTTAACTTGCTAATAATAAGCCAAATATTCGTACATGAATGAATAATTGATGAAATTGTTTAAGTAGATGCTCGTTTGATACAACTCATTGGCAATTCGGTATTGTATCTACATGGAATTTAGATGTATGAATTATATTAGTATACTGTTCTAGTAATGCCGCCATCTTGTTTTATTTTGTATCGAATTGAAACGGCATGGTTTTTTGATTTATATTATCAGTCAGACTTATTTTGATAAAGCTCAATCGTCTCTTAGAAGTTATTGACTGCGTAAATAGGACCAACTATCTGATTAATATAAGAGTTGAATGATTTATCGTTTTGCTACTACGTAAATCTATTTTCATATCAAACTGATATTTATTATTTTTCTGTAACGATTAAATATTTGTCACTTGGGACTTAGCGAGATCTTATAATCTATATAGATATTAATTATTATTATCTATTACACATAGATAATAATGATTAATATCTATATAGGTACTTATTAATACGTGTAATAAATAAATAGGCGAACGGTTATCTTTTGTAACAAAAATTTTTCATGTATTTCTTTTGGGTTTCATATTGCCGTATGTTAATAAAATATTAGAATTTATGGAAGAATACATAATAAATGTTATTTATCATGATCATGCACGTAAGTCGTGCACGTAATAATTGCCAATAGCTTACGGGTATAATATATATGATTAATTATAAAACACCTGTTACTAGTGTAGCCACATATACATATATACTATAATTAATAACATGGAATATTGTAAAGTTATTTCTCCATTGTTGTGCTGCAAAGGAAGTATCTATCTGCATTTCTATAACCTATCTTGAAACGTATGGTGGGTTGTAAATATGAGATACCTAAGTTTGATATTAAAATTTTAATCCATGTTAACTCTCTGTGTTTTCTGTATTACGTGTAGCGTAAATTATCAATTGCTTATAAACGTTGGTTGGTTACGAACAATTGTAATCAATACCTAAACATGGTATATGACGATGGCCTTACAATGTATTTGAAAAATATTGCATACCACTTCCATGATTTCATATACGAAACGCTCACCGGTTGTATGAACATACATAAAATCATGCCCGTATTTCCCCGAAGGGGTAGGCAGAAGAGTGTAGCGCACGATGCTATACCTCTCACCATGGAGAGGGGGGGTGAGTTTATTTATATATATTGGGTGCAACTAAACATAAGTAGGGAAATTGCATAAACTTTTTGCTCCATTCTATTAACTAGAGTCTCTTTGTCGTAGTGCAGCCTTAAATTATTCTGGGTTCGTCAAGGGGCAGTCGCATTATGGATCAACGAAGGTCATACATATTGATGATGCGATAGATATGTTAATGAGGTCTCCAGCGGAAAAATTGAACAAGGAAATGCCTATTAGAATGAAAGTTTCAGGTGATGCTTTAAATGCGAGTATGTCTACTAGGATTAAAGAATAATAAACTAGCTACATTTCAAAGGAACTGTTTCAAATATGGAATGGAAGCACAGTTTGCTTGTAAATAAAAAAGTATCTTGAAATTTTATGTTATTTTTTATTTATATTGTAATCATAATATAATGTTCAGCCTCGTTGGTCGTGTTGGTTGCAAGTGCGACTGTCGATCTGGAGGTCTTCGGTTCAATACCCGGTTCGGGCACCACAATTTTTTTTAAATCTAGAATTTTTAGTAGTGGCTCAAAGTCTGAATATGTGCCCGGTGTATGGCAATAGACTCACCACCCATTTCATACTAGGACGTAAACGTAACTGGTGAAACGTGCAAGTATTTTATATTCCTCTGGGTACCTCTTCCGGGATTACGTTTACGATATATGTATATTGTAATGATTCATTGGAATATATATAATGTATAATACGGGGCTTAAATTCAATATATATCTCATTATTTATACTATTACGGTACAACACGTTCGATAATACGCGTTTAGTATAAGAGGTCAATGGAAAAATTAATTTTATCGCTTGAATTCGTTCTCAGCTGTGGTAATTGTTGTGCAATAAGTAATATTCCATGTGCGACTCGAGATTAAACCCGAGTGTGAACGTGGAATATTTCCCGCGATTCAAATAATTGTTTGAATTTCGAACGCTTTTACGTTACTCTTATGTTTTTTAACGTTACTCAAAATATTCTATGTGTTAGGTCAAAATAGTTTTAAGTCTTATGTCAAAATATTCTTATGTTATGCTTTTAACTCAGACATTAAGACTGGAACGAAAACGAGTATTGTTATTCCATATTTATATTTACTAAAACTTAAAACTGTATTAAATTGAATTATGTGGCTTGTTGTTCAATTTATGTTAATAAAGTAATGTATAATTGAATTTAGTATTTAAGGTCTGGTCACATTCAAACACCAAAATGTAAAACAATTAAGTCGGAAATTGGATTATGTACCATTAGAGCCTGCAACAGTTTTCTTCGGAACTGTACTTCGGATGATCACAAGTCATTTACAATTGGATTAAATATTGATACGTTCATACCGTTATTGTAAGATGGGTGTGTATTTTTATTTATCAAACTCCAATAGGCCAAAAATTTCACCTGAAACCATCGTTAGATAATACTTTCATATTTTTAACTTGAATCCAATGTGCCCCGCATTCCTGGTAAACTAAGTGCTAATTTTTAAAATAACGAATCTTAATGGTTATGATACGGACGAATTTGTAAAACTTACCTTTATAAATAATACGATTTCATAAGTCAAATAATATCTGTAGGTATATCTATAATTATTAAAACCTTTCACCGCAGTATTTGTACGCATTGCTACAATTAGTAAGGTTCATTGCGGTTGTAGAAATAATAAAAGATGTATTCGATATGTAATTAAATATTGTTTTATTCGAGAAAATAACAGAATTAGTGCCTGTCAATTCGATAATAAGAAGAATGGTTTCATTTACGACGATAAGACACATTATCTCATTGAGAGTGCGGTAGGTAATGAGTCGGAGAGCCACGGGTCATCTTGGCGTGACAATAATCGACACGGAGCTACGTATGTACTTTGATAGATTAATGAACATGAGAATGCAATAACGACTTTATTAACACATACTCAGTCATAGCTTTTTAGGTGCCTTATTTTTTGTCCCAACGACACCGTGAAGGAATTACCTAATATTTTATGAAAAATTTAAACTGCAACAATATTTATTATTATAATACAAAGTTTTTGTTAAACAATTAATTTTTGGATAATCGTTGAACACTATGATTAAACGTTTATTACACCTATATTTCCATTCTATATCATTGTTAGCAGAATTAGCGAAGGTTCTGGAACATTTATGATGTCTTGTACAGTGCGAATAACATATTCTACGCTTTTATAACCGACTTCAAAAAGGAGGAGGTATTCAATTCGTCTGTATGTTATTTTTTTATGTTTGTTACTTCGAAACTCCGAACTGGGTGGACCGATTTCGATGATTTTTTTTTAAATTGAAAGCTGATGCTTCTCATGTGGTCCCATTTTTTTTATAATATTCGTCCTTTTCTATCACGCTTGGGATTCTATAAGGCGGAACTATGCAGAACATACTACAATAATGCCTGTATTAGATGTTATACTGACCACCATTATGTTTTATTGTCCACTTTCGTGTTTTGAATGTGTACTCGCGACGTTATTTATCGTCACATGACCTGTCTGTCAGTTGACCAACCCGACCTTGTAGCTTACTTACGTAACCAAGTTTGCCAGACCGAGCCCACAAGGGGAATTTAATATTAACGGGGATGGGAAATTTAGTTAGGTTTAGCTCATTTGGCGCCGGATCCCGGACTATTGGCGTTGTAACAACGAAACGCCAGTCACGCGAGATTTAGATTGATTAATGGCGTCATTTCCAGGGATGTTACAATGAGGTTATGTTAGCGTGTGACTCAATTACTTAATACTCATCATCAGCCTCACTTTAAACTTAGTTATATGCCTGGTGAGGGAAGGTTTGCCAAAATACCCACGCTGTGAACGTGAGTTGGGTATCATATAGTAGTGTTTCTTGCACGCTCTACGCTGCTGCACTTCCGTGGCCAGTACGATACTTGATATTAAAGTCAACTTCGGATAATGCTATTAGAAAGTAATTATGTAAATTTTCGCTTCAAAGTCAGATTAGCGTTAATGATTCCGAACGGGCAAGTAAAAAGCTGTAATGGCTCCGTTCAAAAGAAACAATATAAATGGTGATTCTTTGAGCGTATCCCAATCCGATTTCATTTAGCTACAAAGGGATTTACGCTATGTTTATTTTGGGAGCTGACTTTTCAGAAGTTTTTGATAAATATATACATAGAATTTATGCGGTATATACTGATAAATCACGATTACACGAAATGTATTTCACATTAAAAATATATTTTCTATTTGCACTTGTAAGTAAGACGCAATTAAAAGGCGCCAAGTATCTGTATACATTAAGATAAAATTAAATCATTTGTAAAAAAATCTTATTGACTTGATAGCCTAATTAATATTTACAATTACAGATAAAAATAATTAGGTACCCGATACCAGTCACCACACTATTCTCTTCATCACTCTACTGCAATGATCTGACTAAAATAAAATTGGGGGCGCAACGCATTTCTGTTATCTGCAGTCAACCAATCATATTAATATGTGCTTTGGATACAGAGTCTCAATAGACAACAAAATACGAACATTAATTTATGCGAGGTCTCTGACGAATAGGCATTATTGAGCTTTCTGTCAATCAGCTGGTATCTTGCTTATTTCGCCAAGATAGATGAAACTTGGCCGAACCATCGGAGCATTATAGACAACCAACCGACACAAACAAGGCGAGTTCAACAACGCAACATCACGCCTGTAATCCTCGGAGAAGATAGAGGAGTATAGTTAGGAGATAGAGGAGTATAGATAGAAGATAGAGGAGTATAGATAGGAGATAGAGGATACCTAATACACGTATAGGTTTCACGAGTTACGTTTACGTCCCAATATGAAACAGATGGTCAGCCTATTGACATACACCGGGCACAAATTCAGAATCCAGTCCGTCTATTATCCATTAATATAGCTGTTGTGCCTTATACAGAACACAAATGGTTTATGAGGGCACGCACTGCGCAGATCGCGCTAGGTCGGCCACTACGAACTATTTTAATGTAACTATACGTGTATTATTTTATCTGCAACACATTTGAAATGAAATTTCGACGTCTCTTATCAACGCAGTGCAAATGTAATAAAAATGCGAAGCACGTTTATCACGTTTGTGAAAATTTTGCATTGTACACTTCGGCGTGCGTCACGTGTTGTGTTTAATTCAATTTGTTAGCAATGTAAGTATGACTTCAGCAGTTAGAAAATTCTTATGTAAGTATGTCTTGATTTTACAATCGCTGAGGTTTATAACTACCCTCTAAAATATTTATTCGTTGATGTGAAAATTTTCAAATCGAGGTTTTGAATCAAAACATATTGTGTACTATTCATAATTAAGAAGAAAGAATTACTTTTGAAGTTGGTATTACTGGGTGTTTCTAACTTACATTTTCAAATGGACCAATTCTTAATATAAACCTTTTACAAGATATTGTTACGAGAATATGTGAGTAGTTAAAATTTGGCACTCTACGTGTTCTGCCTATCTAGTAAGGGACTGGACGCAACGTGACGGTACAGTAATATAAAAATATAGAAAGCAAGGAAAAACGTTTCATATATTTTTGAGACTTATTTCTTGGTTAGCGTTGATTCTATAGTCCTGTAACCAATTATCACTTATTATTAACTAACAGACATGTTAACTAATCATAACTTCATCAATTGAACATTTTCTTAAATTTATTACTTTTTTAATTTCAATTCCAGTGCGACAATATTAACAAGAAAACACCTATTACCTACATATTGATAGCAAAAATTCGCGGTTCTCATTACGATAAAATCTATAACAGTAATAAAATCAAAATTATTATCTTTACATTACATTATAATCTATTATAGTAATAAACACCGTACTGTTTAAGTGATTACATAATTGCTAATGTCATTTGTGATAGAATAATCAGGCCAAAGATCTATTGTTAGCGTGGAAGTGATAAAACGGGGCGGGCGTAGACAGTCACCAATGTTGACGTGGAATTAAGTAGACTAAAATGAAATATAGATCTATATCATCTATAGTAAATTCCCTAAGGCCACATATATCCTGTGTCAAAGAGATTGACGAGATTTTTCCCTTGGATTATAATATCGATATGTATTAAATTTATTGTTAAATGTTTCGTGAGTGTTACACATAATTAAGAATTAAGCCGGCTAGACACGTGTGTTTTAAGGGATGACCCGACTAGTATTAATTTGTAGAAAATTACTAGAAGTGTTTATTTGGTGATCATTTATCGAAACAAATGATATTGTAGCGTCCGATGTTAGAATGAGTAACAATATGAATAAGTTAATTGTAAATTCTTTAATTTTTTTGGATTTTTATATCAAATTACTCGCCATTAAACAGATATCAATTACAATAGCGTGACATTGATTTGCAATATTGGTGTTATTTATAAGTCAATTTTTATTCAGTATCACCATTGTAGTCTATGGTATCGAGAAAAATAAATCAATATATTAAATAAAAATTGATTAAGGATTGTAACACGAAGTCAGTTAGGAAGCGGAACTCAGAACGGGAAGTTCTCTCTATAGCTAGCATGTTTTTATGGTTCCCATGTGTTTCTTAACTGAATTATTGATTTAGTTTCTGTATGGTTATATCAAATGCAAACAATGACTTTAATTATACTATGCAGACATTAGTAAACAATGTTATCGTTCGTTGCCTCGTGATATTGATAAAATAGGTCTTATTTATAGCGTTTGGTTTATGATGCTCCACTACTAGAAGGAATACAAGTCGAGGAAAAACGTATATAGAAGGGACGGGCCAGGTCTGTGAGGAAATATATTTGGCGCGTGGATCCCACTGTGACGTTGAAAGGGATCTGATATGCTGATGTAAAGATTGGTGATGAAATATTTTTATAACATTTTAAATTACTGGAAATCTCATTAATAGTAACGGCAAATTATCGAGTACCTACTATTTAAATAATAGTGGTCGGTGTAGTAGGGACATACACAACACTCTATACATTTGTATTTACAAATTGATTTTAAAACAAAAAAAATTTAGTATACAGATACATTTAGTTATTATTTGGTTATAGATTCAAACATAACTCGCATAACACATGAGCACTAAGCATTTATGTTTCGGTAGATTCAGAGGTGTCTAGACTTGGGGTGGGCCAAGTCTAGACACCGTTTCCGCGTACAAGCTAAGTCGAGTTGAACGATTAAAAATTCGGAACTGAAAGACAGTGATAAGTAAATAGACTGATACTTAGGTAACTTACGAAGACTAAGTTGCAGAAAACAGGCTCTAGATAACGTAATTGGCAGAATAGACAGGGTCTAGGGAATATTGTATGGCAACAAGTTTACCGTGGTCATACGTGAATCATACATATACTCGTAACTTAACCGGTATAAATCATGATTATTGCGCTTCTCTGCTTAACTCTTCGGGGAAGTAGGTCGTGTTATGTTTAACAATATTCATATACTAATTTGAGAAATAATTTATAATAAATAGTAATATATTGTATCTTTGTATATGTTTTTATGATATTACGAATTTATTTATTTATTATTTAATTTACGAAATTATAAACGAATATTTATGATTGTTGTTCTTATAATTTTACGAAATTTAACTGACCTTAATCAAAAATCGTCAATATTATTTCTAAAGCGTTTCCTAGAGATTATAAATTTATAAAAGTTTTAAATAAATTGCGTATCGAATGTAGGACAAAGTCGTGTTTGATTTTATATACATATTTGATATTATGTGTATTACGATATGTAAAGTTGAGCAATACGCGAATGTAAAGGTCATTGGCGGATTCAAAGCCATCCCTGAGGATTAAATTAGATCGTTAAGGTCGCTCGCTTCAGCATTTGGCATTTAAAAAAGGAACGGGATACCGAATTTTTTATAAACTCTATAGGGACATATCCTTATAGAGTTTATATGAAAAATTGAACGGAATGTTTCCAAATTAGCATATTGCAAAACTTACATTTGCTAGATAAATACACGTTCTTGCGCTCAAATTATCAGGAGAGTGAGAATGTGTCAAAATAGCTCGATTTATATTGGTTATATATCGTGACATAACAATTTTTTTTTACCTAAGTAGGTATAATCTTTTGTATAATATTGGAAAAGTTGAATAAGTGCATGATTCTTTAAGATATTTTGTATTAACTTCATTCATGGTTACGCACAGTGACAATTAAATATAGCACTAACACAATTTTAAAATGTGAGTGACCTAATAAATATTAACATTAAAATATTAAATATTACTGTGTTAATGAGCGCCTGCGTAGTTTTACACAAGATTTGTGCCCATCATCTCCAAACCGCAATCCCCACCACCAATATGATTAATTTTCTTCTTTTTTGCATAATTTGGTTTTCCACTAATTGTTTTACCTTATACTCTATTTAATATACTTAAACAACGTAAAACCATTTACATAAGTTGATCTTAATACCCGCGATCTTTTAGCATGTCACAAATATATTTTAGGGTAAACTTATTATGAAATCCATTCATGAACACAACGACGACCCCATTTCAAAGCGGCGGATATTCTGTGCACTTTGCAAAGACGTTGCTGTTAGTACATGCCTAGTTCATATAGTTCAGTCCCAATGTCCAATGATCTTAAAGTTAGGCGATTTGACAGTAACTGATGATTAATGACTGTGACACTTCAAGTGGATGCTGACAGATATTTGTATTATAATCCTATGCTCTTTTGAAACATAAAGTAATCACGATTTCGTCTTATTTCTGATATATAGGAATACATCGAGAAGTCTGTTCCAAGTCACTTTCAGATGTAGTGGCGTCAGGTTAAGCATTGGGACAAAGAATTAATTTGTGCAACTAACACTAATAATTTATATTAATGAAATCGATAATATTTTTTTATGAGGCGAATAATATAAATGATTATTTCATTATTAAATATGATTGAAATTTTATATTGTCAACGGCGTATTAAATTTAATCGACTTAAAAGGTAGATAAGGTATTTTAGTAAATTAGTTATTGAATAATCAAAGGCAAGTACGATGTTTGGTGCAAATTAAAACATATTTATTCCGTTCATGGACGTGTAAGTTATGTAAATGTTCGTTTCGGTGTAACTAGGTGTGAGCAAGCATAATAAAGCACTTACTGACGATGTGGATCATAAAGGATGCGAAGACGACCATCCATCCCCACCCCCCGTCTGGCGGGGGGGTCGGGCTCTCCGAGCCGTCCCTCGAGGACTCCGTCTGCACCCCATTGCCATTCTTCGCACTCTTTACACCGCCGTGCGACATTATACAAAGCTTTGGCACTTAAAGGCAGTATATGACATGGACTTCCCGATTTGCTGGACTCAATATGAGTACATTTCAAACTGGTCTCTAAAAATATTAAATTACTTGGCTATGTATGTACGTCTTCATAAATTACTTAGCGAGGCACTTGATACCATATACTAAAGTATTGCCAATGTGAATATATTGGAAGCGCAGTGGTTTGAGTGCTTAGGAAGTATTTGCAAGTTCAGAACTTATCATTTATTCAAATTGTTTCGTCTGCTATCGTACCCCTATCTGCGGTTTAAGAAAACTTCCCTTTTTCTCGTTATATATCTTCTGTAGGTGCAGATCATGGTTATCGTTTGCATGTGTTTGATAACTGAAACAAAATAAAATTATGTTAAACAAATCAATAACAATGAAAATATGGAGCAAAAACTGACGTTTCCCGAATTATTCTATTTTTTATTGATTTCTATGATGTCAATGCATATTCAGTACCTAATTTTTTTTTGTGTAATAAAATATGTCTTCACACTATTGTAAATATATCGTATACTCATATAGATATTTTTAACAGCCATCCATAGAATAAATAGGTACTTGTGCTTATCATACAAATATTTATTTTTGATCACCGACGTAATAATCAGTTTCGTTAACCACTGAACCTACGGTCCAGTCTAAATAAAGTATGATCCGGTTGTATTTTCGGGTCGATGTCTGCTACATCTGTGTGTCAACGAATATTGTTTAATATCTAAACATAGACGTAGCTGTGCATAAAGACAGTGCGAAATCTCAAGAAATTGATTGTCTTGACAACGCTTCATCATTCTAAATGGATAAATTAGCGAACCTGACAACTTCTGGTATAATTTACTCGTTTTAAAGTCACGAGGGTTCAATATACCCTTCCCTATATATAGCTACATTTTATTTAAAGTAAATATATTGATTAAAATATTCATCTTCCCATTCAGGTAGCTATTGTAAGAATTCTAGGTCGCATTGAGAAATAATTCTATTCGCTCCAAGAGATAGAATTTCTTATATTTATTGAAAGAAAAATGTCGATAGATGAAATATTGAAAGAAACCGTTAAAAGTGTATGAAATAGATACGCTACTGTATTTATTCTTACCGGTGATACAAATATCATGGATTCCGAGATAATCCCTAGAGATCTTTTCATATGAGTTATGAAGACGTTGTGCTGCTGGGTTGCCAAATATCATCAGAATTATCAAACATGTCACATGTTGATTGTGTGATCGTGACTGCATGAATAAATATCAAGAACAGGGCGTGTTTTACATGTGTCACACCAGCTGTTGCGAAATTATCGAATTGATCGATCGTTACCATTGAAACGTTGATAACGTCGATAAAAAACATCTCTGCAACCAACACGGTTTGTTGATAACGGGTAGAACGGATCGAGACATACATATCAGCTACGTTTCCAAGAGTCAGATTATCTCTCGTGCCTACCGTTTCGATTGTATAGCCTGATTATAAACGTTATACGCTTTTTTCAGTGCTACTGTGTGTTTATTTTGTAGTGGTGGCCCGGTGTCTAGATATGTGCCCGGTGCATGAGAATAGACTGACCGCATATTGCATAGTAGGATGTACTGAAACACTGTAATAACGTCATGTCTCTCGGTACAAACCATCAACATCCCTTTTCCGTCCGCTGCTGCACACAGGCCTCACCAAAAGCATGACTCTGCCAGTCACTTGGCGTATAACACACAGATGTACCTAAACCACGACTTCTCAAAGCAACAGTGAATAGGGTTTTCTAGGTATGCGTGCGTTCCTTCTTAGGCTGTATCTGCAATATTAGGCAGAAGCGCGGACGAACGTTAGCCTATCAGCATAATTAAAAAAAAATGAGATTCACGTCTGCCTATCTTCGTCGTTAACCTTTCATATAAACGTCTAATAAGTTTATCAAGCTAAATAATCTCTTTATTTTTGTTCTCTATCACGCTTTTGTTGGCGATTTTGTATTATCACATTCGCGTTAGGGATGAAGTTACTTGGGTCCGCGCCAGGTAACGTCCACATTAATCAATAATGTATTTATAATACTCAGATGAAGTAGCAAGCTGTGAACTATGAAATAATTCCTGGCTGTAGTTCCAGAGGGAATCTAATGTTAGTTGTTTGCCATATACATAGAACCCTAAATACGTGCGTGACTTAACATTACCCGTGGAATTGAGCGTAATTGTTATAATCTCTGACTACCAGACAGGAAATGTTTGAAGTTTTACACTCAGACGTAAACGTAACATCACGCCTGTGATCCTCGAAGAGGTAGACAGAGGAGTGTAGTGCACTCCCACGTTTCACCAGTTACGTTTACGTCCCACTATCGAAAAGGTGGTGAGCCCATTGCCGTACACCGGGCACATATCCAGTATACGAGCCACTACTAAACAATTGAAGTTAGAAAAATCTGGGATTTAAACCCTCGGATCCTAAGACCTCTCGATCGGCTGTCGCGCTTACAACCAACACGACTACAACAGTTTTTTTTTATATGAACTGAAAATCAAAAACGTAGCCAGCTGCTATAAATGGCCGCTGCAATTCAAACATAGCTGTGAACGGTCTCCAATAAGGCTGTATCAATAGGATTTATTCTTTACCTTCAAGTGATACCAAATCCCTTTTTATCACATATCACTTGTTTTCATCTTTTGTAAACATCACATATGATAACGGCTGAAACAAGACAGTTCCAATGCCGTTCGTGGTAGTTACAAGTACACTTTTCCAGCTTGTAACTATATGTACTTCTAAGAAGGTGTTAAACGCGCATGTCATTTTATGGAGTTTTGCAGTAGACGACAGTCGACCTACTGTTCAAGGACAAAGTCTCGTTTATTTGGTTTTGAGGACGTCGTACAGTCAATAACACCGCAAGATTGGGTTAATGGTTACTAACACGCTCAAGTCGGTACCAGTTTGCTCCGTGTAGTCGGCACGGCTGATAAGATGTTCAATACGGTCTGCAGGCTACGCAAAATGTATTTCAACTTTTAACATAATTTACGCAAAAAGCTTAACGAGAACGGAGAAGTTTGAAAATGGAAAAATAAAAATTCGAAACTTGAACGGTTTCCAATTTAAATATTTATGATACAAGGTAAAACTTGTTATTATTATAATTATTAATTGAACATCGTGTATTGTTTCGACTTGTAATTAATTAAATTTTTATAGACAAAACGTTTCTTATATTAGATTAAACTGATTTTATTAAGCGAAGAAACGAAATTAAAACTATATAACTCTTAAATAACATTATTACTTGTTGTTCAGTGAATCAATTGAGTTTATTTGGAAGAATCAGCTGTTCGAGTCCGCGATGTTGATTTGCTAAATAATAAATTGAGCAGTTTTTTTTTCATATTGTGTCCATGTGTCGCGAGTCTTGAGTAATATTGAGATGAAAAATATCTCTACATATTACAGTTACAATATAATAGTATAGTATATCATTGTAGCTACAAGTGAACAAAATGTAAATAGTTAAATGGTATTTACTTTCAGTTATAGAAATGATTTTGTATTTATATCAATCTTTGTTATGTCTATTGAATGTTATGAGAACGTCAGAATAAATATTGTAACATATAAAAGGGGCATTATTTTTCCCCTTTTATCGTTCCACTGTTGAAACAGGAATCTTCTCATAGTATGAGATGGTCAAGGCCAGTCTTCCACGCTGGCCAATTGCGTGTTGATCGACTTCACACGGCTTAGACACTTTTTTTTATCCGTACTAATATGTACAAGTGAATTGTTATTTTTTCGCAAATCTGACACTGGAATGTGTCTAATGGCTGTCATTTATACACTAAACAGCTGACAAATAAAGTGATAAATCAGGCAGGCCAACAACCATTGCATAAACATCGGCCACATGTTTTATAACGCGATGTAATCTGAAATTCATGAATATAATAATTTCAATATGGTTCGATTGAAGTGAGAAATCAGGCAGGCTAACAAACATTGTATAAACATTAGCCACATGTTTTATAACGTGATATAATATGAAATTCATAATTACAATAATTTCAATTTCAATATGGTTCGATCGAACTGAGAAATTTCAATATGGTTGAACTAAAGTGAGAATTGAGACTGGTCACCAAACATTGGCAGAAGTTAAAATATGAATATTTTAACTTCAATATCGTTCAAATGTTTTATGGTTAGGGCATGCAGAATGAATGAAACAAATATCCGATATGAAAGTTGATAGAAGCAGGTGTCGAGGGATACCACGATTCATCTAGAATAAAAAGGTCAAATACTGCCTAATGGGGAGTTACAATATAATATAAATATAATTAAATGTATGGTGCTGAATATAATTTAACTCTGATAACAGTCGGCGGTACAATAGAATGAGTTGTCAACATGAGATGGTACACAGTGCGTACCTACTCAGATATCCGCCATTACAGAGATAATTGCTTGCATCTGCATCATTTGTTATTCATAAAGACGTACTCTGATGTATTGCGGAATATACTTAATTCATTTGATGGTATTTAATATGGCTACAGGATCTCAATAGGCTGAGGCCCTATGCAATAGAACGTATAATATAACAGTTGAAAATTTAGTGCTACACTCGTCTGTTTACCCCTTCAAGTAATTACAGGGCTGACGTTATTAAGATAATGATAATATTATGAGATTATATAAATATTGTAAACCCGTAATACAAAAATAAAAAAATATAATTTATGTTTTTCAGACTATGAAATGCTGAGAATAAACAATATATTTATGTAAGTATATGTAGGTAGTATAAATTAGTGTTACTGGATCTATATTTGTGTTAGCCCTTTACTTGGCTCAGTGACCTAAATGCATCCTCTTTGCTCGCCCTAGCTCACGTGTCCTGGTTACTTTACGTCGGACGCGATAATATACTCGTAAACAATTATACAATGTACAGTAGTAATCCACTGATAAAGATTAAGAATGTCAAGTGATTTATCATTATTACATATTTTTTATCTGTATTTAATACACAATAATATTAGTAGTTGTCAATGGCCAATTGAAGTTTGAGATTTTCACAAGCTATTCATGAATATTTTTGACTACATTTAGGTAGTATTGCATTATTATTGTTTCAAACGTTTACGCGAATCGTAAAAGAAGTTATAAATTCAGAATGTTTTGCGGTCTAATAATAAATCTCTTTTTAAACGGGACACTGACTCAGCCGTCCGTCGAACGCATTGCCCACTGTCCAATCAATTTGTAACTTTTGTATTGTAACAATACCTACAAACATATCTGCCAAAGAGTCAAATGTTATCACGTGTTTCTCATTTTCAATACATGTCAGCGATACCTGATATCGACTTATTTTCATTATTCAACATACCTATTGAAGTATTATAATATTTTTTTTTAAATTTACGATCAGATACGTATATTATTTTGTAATTAACGTTAATAGTGCTTCTTTATGTATGCTGGCTGATAAGCGTCCTTTGTTCAAAACAACACATCAAAGAACTCGCGCCAAGAATACTTTTGGCATTTAATAAACAAATACATTATTGTTAAAAAGAGCGAAACATAATACTAAATGTACCTTACGTACCTTTTTAGTTTTAGTCTGTTACAAAACAGTCAGCTTCGAATAAAAACTATAATAAAAAACAACACTGATTAACGAAGTTTGCGTAAAACGGAACAGATGACCGCGCGCTAACGTTCGACCGCGCGCGCCGTCGCTCGCTCACTGACAACTAAAATAGCGGGAATCGAGAAAATGCACGCGTGTAAAGATTACTAACCAAAATCTTACCCGTCAAATGAATAAAGGTCTTTGTTTAAATGAACAGCATAATCGAGATAGATATAAGAGAGAATCAAGGTGGCTGAACTATTTCAGTGACGTAAGTATGTTGCTTCAGTCATGATCATAAAGCATTCATTTTCATGGTATGTTTCCATGAGAATGTACGTAAAGATATTCTGTGTGTGGAAATTCAATATAGATGAAGAAGCATGACTAATATTTTCTTAACAATTTCATAATTCTGGATGCAAAAAAAGAGTTATCCCGTCTAATTGTAAATTTTACACATTATATACATAATTCATAAAAATGTGTGAATGCCCTTAATTGCCGAATTGATTCAGTTAAACCAGTTGGATCCTAAGAATAATGATATCGACTAGTCGATATTATTATTCTTAGAATTGTTATTTTATTGTATTCGCCATGGGATGTATATTCAGTTTTGTGTATTAGACAACTTCGGTAACATGGAGTCATCACTGCCTTAGCATAGCATCAATAAATTTACATTTGAATTAATCTACTTTGATGAAATTGTATCTACCTATATATTATGTATGGGAATAATGAGATTAATCATAATTCGTATAGTGTATTGACCAATATAGCTACATCCATAATTTCATTTATAAATATGAAACCAATCATGGAATGAAGCACAAAGAAATTGCATTTCAATTTATTCCATTTATTCAAGACCGATTTCTTTGTACTTGACCCGACCTCTCGGTTGGGTGATGAGTCACTATTACAATTACAAATAATAAGTCGACTCATAGTATTGCCAGAATACTGTATTTTGTTTCTGCACAAATAGTTGTTATATTAATATTACAAGCACATAAATAGATATGTACTTGTAATATTAGCATTAATACACGATTCGAGACTTCTCTCGGGTTAGGCAGAGAGCATCGAGTACCAAATGTTTTTATTCTTACAGACTTCACCTGCTTTTTCTAGATTCATCACATTATTTATTGCTTTTCCAATTTAAAATATAGTTGAAAAATATTGTTATGAAATTATAACCAGTGCGATTGTATAGAGCCACTATAAATCTCGTCAAGTCATAATTACAAATGTTGCCAGATAAAATATAAAATTTCATATTGAAATAGACTTCTGTTCATATGTTGGATCGAACGACGGATCACGTGACAAATCGGTTCAGGTGACGTCGGCTGAAATGATAAACATTAGATATTACACACGTCGAAGGGTCTGGGTCGCCCCATCTTCAGGTGTAGCAACCAGTTTGTGATTTATTTCATGTTGTGTTTTAGTGTTATTGGTAACACAGGTAAATGTATTTGTTGAAATATTAATGTAACCTTTTTACTAATGTGTTTGGGTCCAGCTTGATAATTTCTTAATTAGGACACTATTAAAAATACTTGTAATACAAATAGTCTATGTGTATAACAAATTATTCTGGACCTCACTCCCGTATACCTGTATAGGTACGTCCCGAGGTGGTAAAATAATTATTATCCTAGGCACTCTTTTTGTTTTACAGAAACCAGTTTTTACACTCACTTTCTTTTAAATTTGACCAATCTCTTCTACCAAGCTGTCGGCTAGTAGAGCTGTGAAAGCCTTTAATTTGAATAAAAATGTCAATTAATAAAGGCTTTTTCCTTAATTAAAAAAAACCTTTTTCGATAATTGTTCGTCAGGAGTGCGGCACGTCTCATCCTATTCCGGCAGGAGTCTCATAGGCTAGTAGAGTATTTTTCAGAGAGTAATTAAGGTCAAAATTGTAAGAAACAGTCTAATACATACCTATATAACACCCGAGAAACGCTTATACATATTTATAGTTATGCAATGTGTACGAAATCGCGGGTAATTGTTCGTGTTTAATAAAAGTACAACGACATGTGCACGATCTTGGCGCGAGCGGCGGTTGTCTGTGGAGAAAGACCTCGGATAGGTTCGAACGCAACGGTCACGAAAATTATTTGCCTTGACTTAATAAACTTATATAGATATTAAAAAGTATATTCCAGTAGTATAAGTATATCCCAAGAGAAATTCCACTGGAAAATAATAAACATCAGTAATAATTTCTTGTTAGAAATTTAATAACAATTGAATTATTTCTACATTTTCAGTTCGTCGGCATAGCTTTTTACTTTAACACGGTTGATTTTAGTTATTAAATATATTTAGGTTGAGAAAAGATACTTTACTTATAAAGTATATTTAAATTAAGTATATTTGATTCAGAAAATACGTTTCAAAGGCATTTTGTTTCTTAATTAAGTAAAATAATGTTACGTAGAACGTGAATATAATAACTTGGACTAATTTACGAACCACTTATTACGAAAGCTTGTCACGAAATACGATTAGAAATGAGATTATGATGCGAAATAGGTAGGCATAATTAGGTCTAAGAAATCAATCTAGCTAATCTACATATGAGCGAGGCGAAATATCGCGATGGATCTAATGTCCGGCATAGATATGGATTTTTACAAACTGATATGGATTTTCATACATGTAATGGCTGTTGTGGGTTTGATGTTGACGGATAGACGGACGGAAAACCGTATTTGTGGGTATATTGCGTAACGACAACATTAGCGCCTGTGTGGAGACCTCCTGTCACACCGTATCACAAGTAATATGTAAAAAAATGTAAAAAAATGCTCCCATGTTATAAAATGGGTAAAATATACAAATATACTTCGTGCATATTAGTTAACGAAGTGGTCAGATCGAAGGAACTATTTAGTTAAAGTTTTTTGTCTAATTATTTGAACAACCTTTAGCTTTTTATACACAAACCGGACTTCAAGCCAAAAGGCATTTTTACTATTTTATTTGTTGAATGTTTTGCAAGATTAATTTTTTGGTAATTACTCGAGGTTAGAGAATTTTTTATTACCGTTCAACAAAATCTTTATACAAAAATTTGAATTTTCCATTAAAGAATTTTCTCCAGCTTTTTAAACTGCATCTTATCTTTTCTTATTTTTTTTATTAATATATTTTTAATATTAGGCTATTATAGTTTACTGTGCCTCACTTACAGCTGGTCATCATAGCAACCAATAGGTATACCAAATACCTACCTACAATTTTCATGTATCAAATCTTTAAAATAAGACAAATATCTTTAAACGATAACAAATATATTTTTTACAGATACCAAACTTGCAATCTTATCATTGAAAAAATCTTTCTGTTCTACAAAAGGTATAATTCTCATGTTCTCGTTGTACCTTCATCCTGTAGGTTTATTAATGCGATCGTCATATAATATGTAGATCGAAGGTCGTCCGGTTAGTAAAGTAAAACATATTGCGCAATATTGTATTGCGATTTACGTATTTACGACCATATTTTTCTTTGATGGTTATTCATCCAATATTTTACCGTTTTGTTATCCTTGAACTGCATTTTATGTTGAATACTAAAGTGCTAAGTGGGACATAAAGTTGAGGTATTAAAATATTTCCAATACTTTTTTATTCGCTTCTATTATGTATTGTGCTGTTGAGCTGAGATATACTGTCAAACCTATTTTTCTTAGAAATAAGGAGAGACTAAAGATTTCTACTTGCTTTATACTTCTATCGCCTCATCTACTCGTAGGTATATTCACTGAACTTGTTATACGTGCTCGTTTGTTAAAGAAACTTCTGACTGCGCCTTCTTTTAGGAACACAACTACAGCCATAATATATCTATGAATATATTTTAGCAAAGGTGACAATTGTTACCAACCCGTTATAAATTGCTATTTATCTTTTTTATATACCTTAATTTATCGCTCCAACGCTTATCAACTCTCATTTAACAATAATATCCGGAAGCAATTGTTTAATCGGTCGATAAATATTTGTTTTTGTTTAAATTATAAATGAAAAGCATTTATATCAAATTTATGCACGTGACGGTTGAAATCGGTTTTTAAGAAATATAAAAAATATTCTGTCCACAGAAAAAACGTACGCTATCAAATTGGGGCTTTTCGTATCAGTTATTACAATGATGACAACATATTGCGGATATATATTTTTAAAACGTAAATGTAAAGGCGAAATCAGAGGCAGAGGTAGAGGAGTGTAGTACACTCCCACGTTTCATCAGTTACGTTTAAGTCCCACTATGGAATACAGGGTGAGTCTATGACCGTGCACAGGGCACAAGTCCAGACTCCGAGCCACTACCAGAAATTCTAAGTTACAATAATCCAATCATATCCGATTAGGGTACCCAGAACTTCTTGATCAGCTGTTATGCTCTGTAACCATTTGACCAACGAGGTTAGTATACAAATATATACCTACATATAGTTCAAGAAATTATCTTAATACTTTTTGAACTTGTAAAATGTTCTACATCATAAAATTCAGGTCAGCGGTCGCCCGCCAGCGAACTTGCGCAGTTGTTAATTAATTTCTTACTGTCATGTTTTAATTGTATTATTAGATTCAAATTCAAATATCATTTATTCAAAATTGGTTCATTAGAACACTTTTTGCACGTCAAAATGAAACTACCACAAAGTTCAATGGAAAATCGAAATGTAATACGAAGCATTACATTTTGCTCAAAGGTAAAAAGAAAATATTTTCCCCATAAACACAAACCGGGTTATATACACGAAAGTGTAATCTAATTTAAAAAGTTATTACGTAGGTACAGGAATGTATGAAAACAATATGTGTATATGATAATTGTGTATATATTTCAAAGTAAACAACTCCAGTGGTTCCTATTTTAAATTCTTAACCGGCCTGTCTCTTCCAAAATTACATGCGTCTTAAGATTGAATATCACTGTAATAATGTTAGAAAGTATAATGAAAAAAACCTGCTCACTTTAGAGTTATCCATGATGTTTTCCGTGACTTCTTCGTCATCATCAAGTGCCTACTTATTACTAAAGTGGATGTTAGCGTCAATGGACTGTTTGTGGTACTCCAAGTGTCAAGTTTCAGCTTGCATTAGCTGGAGTTTCTATGCACTATGCTTGCATTTAAAAGAATCAGAATCTGATTACACCATATATGTATAACTCGATCACTGTTGGACCGATTTTCATGGTTTTCAATTTGTATAATGTGTCTCCGTTTTGAATAGCAAAATAAATATTTTAAAATCAGTTATTATTATGCTAGTAACGTTTCATTTATGTATGATATGTATATAGGTACACAGTACAGACGTCAATTTTTTTTCTATTTTCCTCGGCATCCGTTTACTTATCTTCTCATCATGCGAAATGTAATTACATATGTTATCAGATTTGTTGTGCTCCTGACATATTATTGGGGTCAGGGTGGAAAATAAATTTCACGGTGGCTACATTTTGTTATTCCCACGGGAGCGAGACCAAGACCAAGGTATCGATATTTTAATATATTTCGGTCTATGTGTAGTATTTATAAAATACTATTACTGATACTTGCAGTGATTGGCTACGAAGGGCTGAAGAGTGAGTTCGTGGCGTGGGCTTAGGGCACTGTGTCAAGCAGTGGATGGAAACAGGCTAATGACGATAACAATAACGATCGTATATGTAGTAAGTAGTGTTTGAAAACTTCTATATATTTGCATTAATCTTGAAGTGCTTGATGAATTTGATAGGACATTAGTATTGATAGATGTTAGAATAAATAAAAAATCGGTTAGAGTACATCTCAAAATTTAAATTAATATCATTGTTATCTAACCTTAAAAAGTATAGATTTGTTATCTTTAACAATGACATTGTTTACAGGGTTATTATGTGGGATTGAGATTTGTAGTTTTATCCTCACAACAAGTGAATGTGTAGGAAGTTACAAAAGCTGTCGGAAAATACGCAAATGGATGCATTTTCCTGATAAGTATTATATAACTATATGATAAAGATATAGTGTCATATTCCTTTTTTATTGCCACTAATATATGGGGGAGTATCTTATCGTATCTTCGAAACAATGATTTTATATTTTCAAAGAAACATGTGTTATCTTGTGTAAACACATATACCTGTTAAATTTACATAATGTGAACTTGCCAGAACATAAGGCTTTGTATATACCTAGGAACATTAGATACATTTTATATTCAAGCAACGTGAATTCAGACTAACAATACATTCTTCAGACGCGCCGCACCCTCCCGGCTTAGTTGAGTTACCGCCGCAAGGTACAGAAATGTTGTGGAAACCCGTTCCACTTCGCATAAAAGCTTTGAAGTGATTTTTCTGCATAGCGTGAGCCGTAAAGCAGCGATGGTAGTAACTTAGATTGTAGATTCTGAACGTCTGCAGTTTGAACTCCCGGCACGCTCCTCCCTTTAAGAATAAAGGGTGAACCTATTGCCATATAACGGGTACAAATTGAGACTTCGAGCCACAACAAGAAAAACTACTAGTATTTTCAAGTTTAAAACCCCAATAGGACCCCACCCGGAGACCGAAAAGTGTCACGTATCGATAAACGCAGTATTAGCATACATAAATGCTATAATTAACCTATATAGCGACCCCGTTGTACTCATATCTAGCTGATGTAATATGTCGAGGGGCAATAAAAAAGTGATTATGTAACTTAAGCCCTTTCAACATTAGACTTCGTGTTTAAAGGCTTAAAAGTTAAGGTATTTGATGGATCTATAAGGTTTCGGGATTAACAATTCTGTTCCAAAATACATACTTACCTATACCACGTTAAATGTCGCTATTAGAAAATTTCAGTTGGAAAATTTTTATAGTGTCCCACCCGGGATTTGAACCCAGGACCTCTTGATCGGCAGTCGCGTTTGCAACCAACACTACCAACGAGGCGGTCATATTTTTTCGCTTCAATTTAATAACTAGGCTGAAACACTGATTCTTAAACCTTAATCGTTCCATCACAAGTGTCAAAAATGACAATAATCTGTAATCTACGAGTATATCAAAGAGATGTTTAAGATCGTCAGATGGTTTTAAAACCATGCGACCATTTCAATTGCGTACTTTAATGCCATTGCTTTTCGGAGTCAAAGATAAATTGTGAAATTATTCAAAACGTGCCCTTGATATCATACCATACCGACATAATTTTATTATTGTGAATATACGCAATAATAATATGTCAGTTCATATATTTTAACAACTCAAGACATATTATCGCTACATGCTTAGTCACTCAAGTTTTACTAAAGAAAATATTGAATGTATCGTATTATGCTATTCTGTAACATATACCTATTGTACCCCTGTCTGTGCCAGTTTTAAGTGTTAAAGGCTGAAATAAAATTTTAACAAAACTTAGCCGTCTATTATTTAATCTCTCATAATTATAACATGATATACAAAGAGAAAACTTTCTCCTGTAAACAAAAATTAATATTAATAAATCTTGAATCCTTTCTCTGATTAAATTTCTTTTCGATTGTTGATCGAATACATGACAATGTTTATAAATCGATTCATTTCTTCTATCAGACAGATATTATTAAGGTATTCAATTGTCGAAAACACGAATTGTATTTAGACCTTTCAATTTGTACAAGGACTGTCTGTTTTCTTTTGTGTATTTAATATTGTTTGAAAGACATTTTTGAAAAACGATATACTGTTTTATTCTTCGAGCAGTCCATTGATTATATTATAGTTAGTGAAGCCAACTACTGAATCGCAAGTTGTGGGTTCGATTCCCGCCTATATTTAACGTTTTTGTAACGAGCTTTTTAATTTTTTTGTGGCTAGACCCATTTATAATTAAAATTATTAAAAATAGAGCTTTCAAGTATTAATTTTTGCGCATACATGTAGTTTATTAATTATCTGGTTGCCATAGAATTATCGGTATTCGATCCTAATTTGGGATTAGGTACGAAGGATTTGGGATCATGTGTGAAGATATCCCAAGATTTTATTAAGATTGTAATTGCTACTTCCATGAAACTAGATAACTAATAAAGAGTTCGCTAAAAATACAGTGACAATAAAGGTCATTTTTGGGTCTGAATACGGCACGTCGTAACGAATTTTCAAATAAACGAGCAACAGTTCCCACACACCCGTATGAGTGTTGTTGTATGGCAGGGTTACGTTAATTTGACACATGATCGTTTTGGGCATTCGTCGGATTTATCTACCCTTTTCATAAGGCTGATGTGGATAAATCTGCTCAGATTTGTTTTTGGTTATATCACCGCATTGCTTTTTTCCAATTCCTAGCGACGGTCAGTTACTTGGCCTCTATCCTTTATCGGACAATTCTGATTGTTTCTCCACGTTGAACCACGGTGGATTTAGTGAATTAGGTAATTAGTGATTCAATTATTTTTAGTCGTTTTTAATTTAATCTCACCCTACGATGAGTTATAAGGTTTTCCACTTGGGGTCATCTATCTAAGAGTAAACCGCATCTGGATTTACGGACCCTTTCGGTTAGCTACAGCTGTTTTTTATTTATTGATTCCGAATTATTAACGTATTGTAAGACTTCTAAGGCTGACTTACCTAATGTCTGTTGACAATCTCTACTAGTCAAGCCAGGTTGATGGTGAGATAATGCCGTGAGCACAACGAAACCGTTGGTAATATACTCCATTACATTTAGGTACTGTTATATATGTATTACTTGCACAAGTACCTACGCATACCAATATAAACCTGTTGTTCCAGGGACTACATTTGGTATTCGCCAACATACCATGAACGATGACGTAAAATGAACACCGAATCGTTGTAATGGTTAGATATCCGGATTTTCTTTATCCCAGTGTTCATAGCGGCTCACGTAATACAGTCTTGTTTCTAAAATCTCGAGTTTTTTTAAGGGTTCTTCTCGACTGTTTCTACTTAATGGCAGTAAGTAATGCTAAAAAATAGTGCTTCGCAGTCGAGCCCTGGACTTGAAATGATTTGCCTCATCAATATATTTTTAAATATGGTTGCTGGTTGAGTTGCTTCATTGTAAAGAATGGCA
>DWTO01000208.1:0-24650 GCA_018244755.1 Jemadia pseudognetus
TAACTGGTGAATTGTGGGAGTGTTCTACACTCCTCTGCCTACCTCTTCGGGGATAACAGGCGTGATGTTACGTATTAAATAGACCCAAGTGGGAAAGAAAACAAATATAATTTTAATCTTAAAGACCGATACTTTAAAATAATTTGTGATTAAAATGAATAAGATGAGACATACCGTTTTGGCGCTGTCAAATATATCATCCACTTTGATTAGTTCAGCAGTTTCTTTGAATTTTATTTATACCCCACCTTCTTGGCTTTGAAATTTGTTGGTGCAGTTGAGCAAACTGTGACCTGCCAAAGAGTCGAACCCCCTGCTGGCGTCTATATTATCAGATTAGTACATGGAATACAACTGTATAAGACAAGAATGAATAGGCACTCCCTGGGCAAGCGTGGTGCAGCCGAGGCTGCATCTAGCTCACCATCAGGTGAGATTATAATGAAACGCGTGTCTATGGCTATTGAACAATTATTCGGACAGATTACAACTTATTCTAGACGCTTTATAAAATCGTGGCGTGGCCAATTACGTATATCTTTGCCACAACTCTATGACAGAATATGGAGCAAATATTATAAGTTAAAAGATCCGATAAATCTACTGTACATTTATAAACGATGTACGGTAATGACGTGATGTAATGAACAATACATCATTATCACACTGCATGGCTAGTCAACACTCATTGTTTTTACCAAATTACATTTGTGTTTACATAACTTCGCAGACGTATACTGCGTGGAGCACGTTTAATTCTTTAAACATTCAATTATTTTACATAAACTTATAAATATTTTACATAAACAGTACGTTTCAAAAAATATTTAGAATAATTATGGGCTTCTTTATAGCTGCCATGTTGGTCGTGTTCGTTGCAAGCGCGACCGCCGTTCGGGAGGTCCTGGGTTCAAATTCCGGTTCGGGCACTATTGGATTTTTCCAATTTACACTTTCTAGTAGGTACTCGGAATCTGGATATGTGCCTGGTGTAAGGCAACAGGCTCACCACCTTTTTTATAGTTGGACTTAAGCGTAACTGGTGGAACGTGTGAATGTACTACATTCCTCTGCCTACCTCCTCGGCGATTACCGGCGTGAAGTTACGTTGTTTATAGCTCACGCGTAGGAACAAAATGTCATAATCTATAATTGGTTGCTGATGAATGATAAGTCACAGCCAGATTTTTGCACTGGTTGTTTTGTTGGAATATTTATATTTACCTATCAATTTTTAGAAGTTCCAAGTGCGACATCGAAAAGTAAATATTTTCATTTGAATGTCTGTTTACCGGCACTCCTCGCTCAACTCCAATTGATTACTTTCA
Organism: Jemadia pseudognetus; assembly: GCA_018244755.1. Lineage (NCBI taxonomy): Eukaryota > Metazoa > Arthropoda > Insecta > Lepidoptera > Hesperiidae > Jemadia > Jemadia pseudognetus. The sequence goes on from DWTO01000208.1 coordinate 1,329, forward strand.
ACAACGCTGTCATTACTTCCTTATAAAAGAAATACAGGAACTTGAAATTGATCATTACTATTCTAAATTCGTATGAAGGACATATCGATGTTATGTGTTGGGTATAATACCTATAAAACTAAATAGCCTATGAAATCAAAAACGACTTTCAAGGCAAAGTATAAAACAAATCGAATATCTATTGCTACCCGAATTTTAACGACTTTCCGAAAGGGAAAAGGAAGATGAAAACATTAATTTTTGCAAATACATATATTAGGAATGATAATTTGATAATATTTTCATCGACTTTTTATTTTTTAAATTAACAATATATTAGTTCAGATATACATCAGCAAATCCTTGAGATTAGTTTGTAATTAATGCAATTATGAAGTCCTTGCGTAGCGTTTTAACCTATTGAACTTGATAATGAACATAATTGTCAGAAATGGATCTCAATACCTTTAGAAATATGTACAAATGTACGTCTCCCTCGTTGGTCCCGTTGGTTGAAAGCACGACTGCAGGGAGGTCTCGGATTCAAATCCCAGTCTTGGGTACTATTGGAATTTTCTAATTTAGATTTTCTAATAGTGGCTAGGAATCTGGAATTGTGCCCGGTGTATGGGAATAGGCTTACCACCTATTGCATAGTGGGACATAAACGTATCTGAAATGTGGCCGTATACTATATTCCTCTACCTGCCTCTTCGGGGATTACAGGCGTGACGTTACGTAAAAATATGTACGACACTGTTGCTGAACGGAATGTACGTTAACAAAATGACAAATTTCTTAATCCACAGAGTTTAGAGTTTCAAGCAGTTAACGTGTTTAAGGCGAATGAAAAACAGTTTGAAATGGCCTGCCTAGTGGTTGGCGGAAACGATTTGCTTGAACTTCTGTACCCAGTAATGCAATACTTTTTTCTCGTTTAATGGTTTCATCAAATAGTCGTTTCGAAGGCATCGAACGTCGTGCTCGTTAAAATGTTAACGATCATTGATTTGAATTGGAATTCATGGTTCTAATGGAATCTTTGAAAATAATAGTGGCTAATATAAAATCTCTTGATTCTAGGTACAAAGACGAAATGTTGACGGGATGGCGATTGGCCGTTTCGAAACGTAAGTACATAATGTAATACATATATAGGGAGATTTATATTATATAACGTTTAATATATAGCTTCTAAAGTATTTAACGGCGAATATTATGTACGAAAATTTTAGTTGTTTCCCATTAGGGTTTAGTAAAAAATAAGTGGAAGAACTAACTGCTGCACAGTGTTTTAACCACGTTGTTATTGCTTTGCTATCTTGTTATTAAGTAAAAAGGGATGTAATTATTAGTGTTTTATTTAATGCCATCAATTGTTTTATTAATTGCATATCATAACTCGAAAGACACCGACTAGTGCGAATGAGTTCTTATCTCTGTTGGATATTGCATATTGTATTCAATACAATGTCCTACTTGGGACGTCTCCACATGCGGGCCTCTAATGGCTATTCATGAAGGTAGTGTTATTATGCTATTGTGGTATTATGATTATAGTGTGAATTAATGGATATAATATAGTGCAATATCTTTCGTCGGAATTTTATACTACCCTGGATATCATGATAAGTGTATTATTGAAGTGAGTAATTCATTAAATAATAGTTCGAGGTTTAAAACATTGATAAAAATTTTCTATAAGCAGTCGCCCATCCCAAAAACTTATTTTCCAAACAATATCACCTTGACGACCTTTGCAGAACTCTCTGTAACAGTTATAGGCTCCCGTTGTGCTAACAAATACAAGTAATACATATGCTAATAATAAACGAGGTCTGAAAACGTTTGCTTTTAGTGTTCATAATACCGCAGAGGTATGTGCTGGCCGTGATGGCGCTGCTGGCGATCGCCAACGCGTACACGATGCGCGTGTGCCTCAATCTAGCCATCACGCAAATGGTGAAGAGGAACGTCGCGGTGGAAGGTGACCCTCACTACGACCCGGACGCCTGTCCGGACTTGAACGCACCGTCGAACACAACGGCGATGACTCTCATGGCGTACCTCCAGCGCAGCGACGATGTGAGTATTGTGGTAAAAGGTTTATTTGCACACTAACGGTAAACGGGCAATTATCACAGAATTTAAAAGGTTCAAGCGGTGACACCCGTTGAAAACATTGAAGTTCGTTAGAATTGATCTCACTAAGCGTTAATACACGCTTTCAATCATATATTATACGACTGTATACCTATGCTTTAGTCAACAGAATCTTACTACGCATGCCAATAAATTAATTTCGCGTTCGAATTTCGAAATTAGAATTTCAATAATAGTTGATAGCCGTTGAATATAAAAATTAGTAATTTGTTTAGCGGTTCATACATTTGAATGACGTCTATATACGGTTTTGATAACAATATACATGTGATTTCTTTTAAGCTGCTCAAGTTTGTTTTGTAAAACTTTCGTGATACAGTGGAAAGTCTAGCATTGAAATCACTTGTTACGACTCACCCAGTTTGTTATAACATCTAACAAGTGTGATTGAACGTTATCTTTATCCTGTTTACGATCACTTTGTTTACAGAAGCTTACTCTAAAGATAATGAAGTTGTTCAATCAGACAAGGCTTAACTTATGGCTTATATCGTATACATAACTGTCCCTGCGTATCGACTTGCGTGAACAGAAAATGTTGAAACGTAACATCACGCCTGTAATTCCCGAAGAGGTAGGCAGAGGAATGTGGTACATTCCCACGGTTCACCAGTTGTTTACGTCCCAATATGGAAAAGCTGATGGGCCTATTTCCATACACCGGGCACATATCTAGACTCCGAGCCATTACTGGAAAAGCGAAGTAAAAAAATGCAAGTGTCCGAACCGGGATTTGAACCCAGGACCCCTCGATCGGTTGCGCTTGTAACCAACACGACCAACGGGTATTCTTGACGTAAAATCAAATAAATATTAAATGCATCGTACATATAGTGTTTGAAGGAATTGCTTAAAAACATACAAAAATTTCACATTGTAAGAGATACGGTATTAGACAGTAAACATTGTTAGAATATTCACATTGACAAATCAAAATTTCTAAAATTTGGTTGTACTGGAATTAGTCAAAAGGATAGTCATTTACTACGTATAACATTTCAATTAATTTTTATCGTTCTAATCTACATAATGTCTTTACGTACTGTACTAATCTCTAGTCGTGTTTGGATTTAATTTAAAATTACATACTGTTGATGTGTTGACTATTGTGTTGTATGAAAACATGTGTGTTATTATTGTTTTTGTCAAGTAATGTCAGGTATAAAATGAAGGCTGTTGAAAATATAAAAACAGAACTCTAAATATAATCTTCTGTACCAACGATACTGTCTACTCTACAAGATTGTCCTTTGTGTATCAATCTACTTACATGGTATGAAATGCTTACAAAGTGTTACTATATACATTATCCGATACGCCATCGTTATCGGAAATCGAAAAACGATACCTCATTATTGTAATTATTATTATTCTGTCCTTTCCCATCAATGCGATATTACGACTTAGTATCGACGCCGAATATGGTGCTCATAATTAAACTATGATTTTGTACTTCAATACCATCTCACAGAGGTATTATCACTAACGTCTGAAAACTGTCTCATATTACGATACCTGTTACTAAATCTCTTAATACCCAAGACACTTACTGGTTAAAGGAGGAGTCCGAAGTTTGAAATAATCAGTGTGTGCGTGTGAACAACGTGTCGAATGCGGAAGAATCAGTCTAGATAGACAGAAATATTTGGCACTGGGGGTAATATTCTTTTTCATTTTGCAGAGTGTTCTCTTCGAATGGAGCGAAGCAACTCAAGGGTTGCTGCTGAGCGCATTTTATTATGGATACGTCATAACCCACATCCCTGGTGGTATGCTGGCTGAGCGTTTCGGTGGAAAGTGGGTTCTAGGGCTAGGGCTCCTGTCCACAGCCATTTGCACTTTCATCACACCGTGGGCTGTGAAAATGGGTGGCGCTACAGCCCTGTTCATATTGCGGGTCATAGAAGGTTTCGGTGAGGTGAGTTCATTTTCCGCCCTTTTGTATACATTCCTCGACCTCGTGCCGCAGGGTACAGTGTCGTAAAAGGGGACAAAATTTGATGTTGGTAGATCGCGGAATATCCTGGCCGCATATGAGCAGCAGCGTACGTGATGCGAGAAGCTGTGCTTGAAGTTAGCTTATGAAAAACTGTTGTCTAAGCCCACTGGACCGTCAATAAGGGTAAACCTGAACGGCACAGATAGCGAATGCATATTTGTTAATTACGTTAAGCCCATCCGGTCGCAGCTCGTAATATTCAACGTCTGTTATATATTCATTCAACAACAGTTCCTGCGACCGACCGCTTAAAGTCCTCTCCCAGACACCCTTCAAACATTGAACTGAAGTAGGTTTTATCCAGACCTTTTCAGTTTCAGAGAGAAATTCGTTTGTAATAGCCGAGAATCTGTAAGCGTTTCTATATCATTAAAATTATCTTCATACTTTAAGTTAGTTTTCAGCTTATCTATCCGTACTTGGCCTCGGATGATGACGTAATAATAATAATTAATGTCAATATTTTTATACTGTGTTAATATTGTACGATTCGTGTATTTTCATGTGGGCGTAGATTTTCATTTTAGTGCTACGAAAATAGGGATTTATATTCTGTAAACTTTTACAATAAAACAATTGCCAACAAAATATTACGATACAAATCCAAACATTACAACTGAGAACAACAAACATGTTAAACAGGCACCCGTCTAGTCACAACACATTAAATCACTCTCTAGAATATGTCTCACAAGTTGGTGCTTGTTTTAATGCTCCCGACGCAATCATGATTTTATTACTTCTCGTTCACAGTCGCCGCTCTCCGCGGGCTGTTCGCTTGCAGCTACTTGCTTATGATATTATATCACCAAAGGAAAATAGTGCAGATACGTAATGGTGACCGATAACATGGGTATACTTTTCTATATAACTTTATAACAGTCATTAATAATGATCATAATTATTCATTGTTATCAATTATTATCACGTTATGTCTTTTACGGAGTAGGCAGAGAGCAGCGAGTCCCAAATATATTAAGCTAACATACTTCTTGTATAGACATCGTTCTCTTCATACACGCACGACGGTTATTCCAAAATTTAAGTAACTTTAACTATATCGTTTAGACTAGTAAATGTTAAATGTATTTAATAGAATAGCCAGAGCTTGCCGCTCTTATAGCCGTGTAGTCATTTTTATTATTATTGATATTTTGTATTAATACAATCTTATGCTTAATTATGGCAACATCAATCTATGTATCTACATACTTAAATGCAATGTATGTATGGTAAGCGACAGGCTTAGATTTTACTTTAGGTCTAATACCTTATAAGGGTGACGACATCTGTACAGTGTGGATAATTGCTTGCTTAAGGGGTGTATATACATTGATCCATATCGTGTGGGAATACTCTTACTCTGTTAATCAGCATCGAAACTATGACCTTAATACCTCATACGGATAATGAAATTTCAGTACATACAAAAATTTAAGATATAAGTATTCTGAATGGAAAGCTTAAATATCCTTTGTAATTTTTGGTGCTATGTGATATTGTCATGCTATGTGCATGAGTGCGACTACGTAAGTCTACAGGAATCTTTTTATCAGTCCATGTCCTCGAGCCACGTAAATACGACCGTAACCCATTGTAAATGGGTTGGGATTTAAAACGCATGAGCAGGCCAATGTAGGAAAGCGTCGGTCATTTGATGATAACAATGCGTTGGGTCATCTACGCGTCAAAGAGAGCATCCAGAGCTCGTATAATGGTGAACAAACGGTTTATAAAAGACTATCAATATCAACATAGGCTCACCACCTATTCCATAATGGGACGTAAACGTAACTGGTGACACGTGGGAGTGTTCTGCATTCCTCTGCCTACCTCTTCGGGGATTACAGGCGTGAGGTTACGTTTTTTTTATCAGTATCAACAACCCGTCTGTCCACTGCTGGATATAAATTTCTCTTGAGGGGTTTTTCCTCATAATGCTCACGCCGGACATACGGATTGGGCATCGCAAAGCACGCCTTCTAGTGACGCTAACGCTGCTGAGCACGTAACCGTACTTAGACAGGCCTCGGGATACGCAAACTGTTATTAAAGCCAGCCAGAAACAACAAATACTTGTGCTGATCACACTATTATTATGTCTGGATGGGAATCGAATCCCGAAGCCTGGCACATCAGTCCGTTACACTGACCACTGGAGCTACGAGCCAGTCACGCTACAATACAGTCAATACAAAAATAAAGAATGAGTTCGTGTGGGCATATTTCACATGCTGCGTTAATATATCACCCTGTTTACCGGTACGCGAATTTAAAAGTTTCCGAAATGGGCTTTTAAATTAATACCGCGTGGTTACGACGCGGCTATAATTTATGGCCCTACATGTGCGTTTGCGTTTTACGTACCTACCGCAAAACCAAAAGCACAAAAGAATTCTGTTGATGAGCAGATTTATTACATAATGTGTTCCCGTCACCGTGGTTTTGTTCATCACCATCAACGCTTTTATCATTTAAGCGAGCGTTATTAATGATTAAGAAAATAATCCTGTTGGTAAATTTTATTTCGATTTAGCAATCAATTCTTTTTGGCGTCCTGTATTTAAAATCGCATAATGCTTTTTCTGGGAGATTCAGACGTCGCAATTAAAACTATACGGTAGTTAAGTTACCTTACGTTACAATTTTAATTCAATACTGGAATTTTGTAACCATTTCAATTTAACAAGTTAGAACGCCCTTTTCCCTTTTAACGTTCCTAAATATTTTCTATGTACCCACGAGATAGGAAATTTCTACGCTATTTAATGTACATACATATGTACATGTAAATACATATATAGAAAAGACCGTAATTTGCTGAGCTAAGACTTAACAAGAAATTTTGTAAATAGAAAACAAGGGCTGGTTATTCATTCATAAAGGGTTCATTAATATTCGCTTTTAATTTAGATTCTCGTACTATATTTAAAATTCTATTTCCCAACTCTAAGTTCAAGCTTGTGAACTCTTGACTCGGACTTTACGAGTACTAAATGATTTATTTGGGTGTTTAATCAAGATTTAATACTAGTTTCTGTAAGAGTAAAAAAATCACAATGAAGAAACTTCCTGATATAAAAGTTTTGCACAATGTTCCCGGAGCGATTGAAATCTGCCAAAACGAACTTTGGCAGTTGTATACTTTGGCTTTAACCCATTTTACAGTCAGCAGAGACTAGTGTTTATCAGTCAGGGGATAAAGGGATTGATAAGAGATCACGGCGCTCGTAGCTCTGACATAGTTACAGATTACCGTCAATCTGTTTAAGCAATATCCGGCGCAGCCTGCCCTTGGGTGAAGATGGATACCACGGACATACAGCGAAAATTGAATTCGCGATAGACTGTCTTTTTAGATTGGGCTCATAAAAATTGTTCGGTTTCCCTCGCCACTTTTATGTTATTTTTTAAAGTTTTAGTTATTGTTTATTGTTAGTCTGATGAGAATGCAGAGAGGTGGGGATAATTCTGATGAGAATACTGCAACTAAAAATGTTCTGTTCTGGAGTGGAGACCCTGGCTCGGCAAACGTAGTGTACGACCCCTTCCGGTCAGGTGGAGTGACGACCTGCGAAAGGCTGCAGGCAGATACTGGATGCGGCTAGCCGAGGACGGGGCGCAATGGCGCTCTTTGGGGGAGGCCTATGTCCAGCAGTGGACTGAGATAGGCTGATGGTGTGATGTATGTGTGATGTTAGTCGCTAATGAAGAGCTAGATCATAATGGTCCCAGTTCATAAAGAGAACTCATTGTAACCTAAACACTTCAGGGAGCTAGATTTAATCAAGTTAAAAGATTACCAACGTAATCGTGATTTAAAATATAAAAACGTAACATTATGCATATAATCCCTATAAAGGGGTAGGCAGAACAGTGTAATACTCTCTCAAGTTATATTATATATATTATAGTAACAGTGTAATACACGCTATGGAATGGGGGGTGAACATTTTACCATCTGCGGGGAACAACTCCAAACTTCGAGCCTCAATTACAAGTTCAAGATTAGAAAAATCCTTCAGTACTCGATGCCGGATCCGAACTGAAGATCTCTCGACCAGCAATCGCGCACAAATTGAATTGAACGCATGAAAATCAACTTTTCCTTCAGAAAAAAACAATATTGATCTTACGCATACGTATTTAACTTACTACATCTCATTACACTTTATATTCGATGTTTAAAACGTGCCAATAACTTTTAGCATATCATAACTTAGAATCAAAATCAAATGTATAATAGCACATCACACAATGACATTTAATAGGAGAACATCGTGTGTGTTTTAATAGCACATAATCTGCTTGTGGAAACATCACTTTAAACTGCTGATGACCTACCGAGCGGAGCATTATCCGCGGTGTGGCGGGCCTAAATCCGCGCGTTCTAGTTAACCGAGTTATCGCTAGCAGGCCTGTTAGTCGATGCCCTCACAGCCGATCGGTTCTCAATCGCACTACCCGGTCCATGTTAGCGTTGATGAGTTCTGAATTTTGATTTACTTCACCTGTACATACTATTCTTCATATGTGCTTTTGTTTTATAACTCGACGTAACTTGGAAATGTGTAATAAACGTGGAAATGTGTAATAGAAAATAAGACCATTTTATACGTACCTTAAAAAATTGATGAACAATATCATAAATTCTTTTTTGGATACATACTTCAATTAAATAATTCTAAATTATTGCAATGAATTGCCCTGTGTCTACCTGTTAAACGCCCTGGCGTGACGATATACTTACTAATATTTACGTAAATTTCTAATTCCAGGAGATCATTAAGAAAATCGGTAACGAATCAAGAGGAGGTGGCCCGGCAGCTGGACGAGCTGACGGACTACCGGCCGTACTTCACGTGGTGGGTGAGCACGGTGCAGACGCTCGTGCTGCTGCTGTCGCTGCTGTGCTACGGCTTCGGGCCGGTGGGCTTCGGCAGGCACACGCACTCCGGACAAGTTCTTGTTAAGAGTCTCAGCTTACAACAGGTGAGGACGTGCTTTGGAATTTGCGACTTGTGGTTAGTGGTTAGTGGTTAGTGAACCAGTGAATTAGGTTGTTCAGTCGAGAGTCGTGGGTTCGATTCCCAAACTGAATATATTATTTGTGTAAGAATAGTGTGTGGAGATGTCCCAAGACAATTCTTACCATACACATAATGTGTTTTTTATTTGTTCAAGATTACTTTTCAAAAAGGAACTACATTAGGGCACTGATGTAATACTCCCGTTGTAGCATTTACACTTAGCAAAAGATTGTAATATTTATGAACATTTTGTAGCAGTTGTTCTTCTTTGAACTTATCGACTATAGTACCTAATTCTTACTTAATTCAACTTAATAGCTCTTATAAGGTATTGAAACGCTTACACCAGAAAATTTAACTTTACTTATTTCGAATGATTTCGAGCTGCATCATTTCAGTTTCTACTATTTCAACCCAGTACAAAGTACATATTTTCTTATTTTTTTACGTCATCTATTTCAAATTCCATCACGGAAAATTTACACCTTCATCGCGCTCGGCGACATAAATGGAAGTGATTTCGTCAACTGAAGGTACTCCAGGCGCTCGTCGTCGGCTTATTTCGCCATTACGTAACAGGGATCCTTCTTTCGTTGGTCTCCCACGTACTTACATATATGAATTTCGTTCTAGGAATATTGGGGTGCCGCAGGGAGCATTATCGTCACCACCTAAATCAGGTTCTTTGTTCAAGACTTTAAATGGCTGTGTTATTATGGCTCAAAGCTTTTAGTCAGACGAATTCTCTTAGATTTAATCCCACTAAGATAGTGGAAAGTTCAGTTGAGAAATTTATGATGTCAAGTTTGTCATTGCTGCGTAACTAAATTACAAGTTAATAACGCTAATACATTGTTCGAGCTGTATTCAAAATATGTAATATACTCTTTAATCTAAAGGATCCATTTATACGTATACACAGAACTAAAGGCAATTCACAACGTAGAAAAACATTGACAATTTTCTGTTTTGTTTTCAACTAATTCTTAGATTTGATTAATATAATTACGTGCTCTCTGCCTACCCCGTAAGACACCTGAATTGAAGATATGTATGTATGTAATTCTTACATTCAATAACGAATCATTTATAATGTCCATTTCCACTGACAACTAACTTAACCTAACCTGACAATTTGTTGATATCAATCTTTTTATTAAACATAGTTTATGCTAGTAATTAATAATGAGCCCCTAATTTAGGTTATCTCCTTAGAAAATTATTAGAATCGAACTTTTGAACTGTTGTGACTTCGTTCGTATGGATTTTAAGTTTTGGATGTTAATAAGTTTTTTTATACGCCTGGCTGCTTCCGAATGACCAGGGATCTAGCCTAAGTTAAACTCTATTTACTATGTTCAGACATACACGTGAGCTCAACTTACATTGGAAATTTGTATATCTATGGAGCTATCCATTGTTTGTTCCTATAAACTTTTATCATTATGGTATTGTAGACACTTACCAATTTCAGCCAAATCAACTTAATAATATTTTTTATTCCAATAAATGTTTCACAATAATGTTTACATTGCGGAAATGCGAATATTTCTATTCACTATAGTTTCGACGCGTTGTTACTGGCAATGATTGGGGGCGCAGCGACGCAAAGCTGCGACATATGTAACGCGCCACAAAGTAAGAGTATTAACGAGCGTCATGTAGGTCACATGAGCTTTGTCCCTTTTGTCTTTTTTGCCGCTCAGCAAGTCCTCTGCCGTTTTTAGGGATGTGTCCTACTGCTGTGTAACTAACTAACAGAGCACTCATAGGTACTAATATGGGAACATATTTTAAACTGACGCTAGTTAACATAGCGAACGGAATGAATAACGCTTTTACGATTGGTGTAAGATATACCAAAACTTATTTTGATTAAGTAGGTCAGATGTTACCTGGTGGGGGAGTGGAAAGTCTTCGAAACGAGCGTGCGTCTGATGCGAGTAATAAAGCGATAAAGATATATGTATAACACTTGAGGCTATCTACCTGCCTCGTATGGACGTGCCGTGACGATATACTCGTAGTAATATGACAGATGTACGATCTATGTCATTAAAAATTAAAATGACAGTTTTACAATATCTTCTCACCATAGTATTAATTAATATTCTTGTAAACGAAGTTGCGAGTTACTATTTTGTTACTATATACGCAGGTCTTGATGTAACGCGACAGTCAATTAGGAAGATTTTAATGAGATTAGTCTTGTTCTGAATATCTGGTCATTTTTCACACAGTATAATCTCTAAATCTTACAGTCTCTTGAAATATTCTTTAATGTTTACGATGTGCAATTTTTCGCTGTTAGTCGCACATCTTTCTGCGCGCCACTGACCAGAAGGGTAAGTATGCGACGCATCCGAGTCTCTGCGGTTTTGTACCTTTTGAATCCGGTTTACAAATTTGTTTTTCATTTGAAGTAATCTCATTAAATTCAGGGTGTTTTTCAGCTGGACGTAACAACGTCTGCGGTTAAAACGACGCGGCGACCTTTGTGCAACTTAATGAACGAATTTGTAAAAACAAATTCTTCGTGTCAGATTTTGTTTTATTATATTAATTTTATTATTGCTAATATTGTTATATTTCATTTACCACGTTGTTAAACATGAAAACATTTATGGGAATGAATAAAATAATTACATTACCCGCGTTGCTTTTTATTAGGGGATACGATAAATTTGATTAATAATTCAGGTTGTTATGCCAGGTTTTGTATTTGTAAATATTAAGCGTGTATATTGTTATTTACCGCAATTCACATGCACAGCGCAGGGATTATGGGCAAATAACTGTTCTATGGGAGAGTTAAATCCAGCAGCGGGCTGATAAAATAGGTTGTGATGATAATATAAATTGATAATGATAATGTTTATGATATTGATGATATTTATTATTAATATGTATGTACGCAATGTAGTATATGATAATGTATAATGAAAATATATGTGTATTACTAATACTTATAATGTAGATGCTATGTAAATATACATATTGGCAGGTGGAGTGGGAGGAGCCCGCGTCGTTCTGGCTGGGCCCGCGCGCCGCGGACCTCATCCACCTGGGCGCCAAGTTCGCGCCGTGCATGCGGCGGGACGCGCGGATAGCGCGCGCCATCGCGGCGTCGGCGCGGCGCGAGCGCGACACCGCCTGCTGCATCCGCAACGACGACTCGGGCTGCGTGCAGTCCTCCAAGGCCGACTGTTCGGTGAGCCACCGCCATCTTTTGTTGCGGGTAGCGCTACTTGTTACGCTACAGTATCAACTTGTTATATTGGTTATAGATACCGAATGCGCTATCACTAGACGGGGGAGGGAACGGGGGTTAATCCGCCATTCGTACAATTACTTAGTATTTCTGTAATGTATAGAAAGGTCTATTAAGTCTAGATATTCACGTTTTAATAAACAGTCAACACATACATCTGAACTATTTACAGATTTGTTTCCGATATTTTCTATATAACTTGCAAATGAATACTGTCATAATTTTCAGTACTACATATGTATAAGAATTGTAACGTATGAAAATGTCATGCAAGATTTTAATTCACTGAGTTTAAAAAAAAACTAAAGCTATTGTGTATCATGCATTTTTCACGCTGCGTTTAGATACGAGGATTAATACCAAAGGTATGAAATACATATGTCATTTAATGGAAATTACTACCTAACAAATATTTTCTTAACTATTTCTCTAATAACTTTACCCGCATGTCATTTGAAAGATATGTATATTGGTTTCGTAATGGGAGGTTTGAACGTACGCATAACTCGCAGAAATTAACTAAGCATGTCGTTACGATAACGTAATAGTGAGACACTACTCTAATAGTTTAAAAATAATTTCCTTAAATTTATCATATTTTTAGTCCGTCTGTCCGTATTTTAGGCTTTTTTAGGCGGAGTCAGATAACGGTAAGATAAGGGAATGCATATCCCTCGCAACTGCTTAGTTGATTTCTGCGTGTTATAGTTGTAAAAGTCCGTAATACAATTAAATGTTACGTTACAATTCTCTAATATTTACGTTACATTGTCTGTAATATCTACATTATGTTACAGAACACAATATCCACGTGGAAAAAATGGTCCTCGGGGGAATCAGGCCCCGGCGGTCGGATATCAGGGTCAGTGTGTGGCTTGGATCCAAAGTGAGTATTCAGTATTTATTTTTCTTATATATTGTCGACTATATTTTTACAAATATTTTTTTCTTGTATTTGTATTTTCATACTTCCAAACATGCCTTGGAAGTTATCCTTTTGACATTTCCCAATGTGGGCAAGATCTTGCAACAGACAAAGTGGAGAGATATTTGCTCTTCCGTTCCTTACCATCAATAGCGATTAATGAAAAAGTAACTATTAAAAAACCAAAAACCAATAGGACACCATCCTATTCGTTCCGCAATTAATTAGGACATCTGCAGTGGTGGATTTATCAACAGGCTGAGTAAGCTTAAGCCTAGGGCGGCAAATTTGAGGACCGGATTTTTTTTGCTAACTCATAGAAAAATAGATTTGTGCATGACGATTTTCTGATGTCTTACAGATAAAAGTCTGTCTCGAATTTTACAGTAATTATAATATTGTAATAAATTGTTAGATTCAAAAAATAATGTAAGACATGACAATTATGCAGGCAAAAGGGCGCAAAAACTGTACAGCCTATACCTTGAAAGTGTCTAAGTCCGTCCCTGGACATCTGTCATTGAACACACATCGTCATAACAAGTCGTATTGAAAAGCTTAGCAGTTACATCACCTCATGCAGATGCATGCCTTAACCAGTTTAGGTAATTAATGTTACGTTTGTATTTAGTTTCGTTTCGCGAGCGTACACTGAACAAGGTGAAACTGCTATAAAACTTGCAGGTTCTGCGAGGCGCCGCGCTCGATCGCGCCGCACGAGTGGCCGGACGACATCACCAAGTGGCCCATCTGCCGCAAGTCGCTGGCGGACGGCGCGGCGGCGGGCGGGCGCGCGGGCCGCGCCGGCCGCGCCGCAGAGCACATGGCGTGCGAGGTGATCGGCCACCCGTGCTGCCTCGGCGTGCACGGCCAGTGCGCCATCACCACGCGCGAGCACTGCGACTTCGTCAAGGGCTACTTCCACGAGGAGGCCTCCTTGTGCTCGCAGGTCACTTGCGCGTTCCCGAATTTGCAGTAGCCAGTTATTAACGTTTGATTTCATTATTTCATTTGAGGGAAATGAACGAATGAAATGAGCGGTGCCAGACTGTCTTAAACAATACCGTAGACAGTTAAATAAAAGTAAAACATGAACGGTGCGGATGAGGACGATGTGCTGGCATGCAACATGCACTTGCTAAACGGGTTCCTAACATATGTAGATAAAAGTGTGTGAATATGTGTGAAAGAGAATATTGATGTTAAAATGGAAAAGGGCATGTTCCGATGAGTTTGACATGTAGAAAGAGTTAACGATACAATAATGATAAAATTAACATAAAATGTGAAAGTTGGTAGATACAGATGCTGTAGAAGACCAACTTTCACGTAATTCGACAAAACAATCTATATGCTGGCGGATTGGGGAGTCCGAAGTATTCTACACCGTGCGATGTGTAAAGGATGATTAATAGAGTATAAGCACTTCATGTTTAAAACAACCTGACGCATAATATAATGGGGCATAAATAAAAAAAATTTAATTAATAGTACATGAAAAAATCTTAGGTCTTCATAGGAAAAGTAATAATACATCGACTTTCCATTAATTATTTACACCAATAATATTGTCAATCTATTTAATAATTTCAGGTTTCCTGTCTTGATGACGTTTGCGGAATGTTGCCCTTCATGAGAAGAAGACGTCCCGACCAATTATATCGAGCATGGACGTCTTTGTTCGTACACGCGGGGCTGCTGCACCTGGCGGCGACGCTGGCGCTGCAGTGGCTTTTCATGAGGGATCTGGAAAAGATGGCAGGACCCGTTAGATTAGCAGTGATATACCTAGGAAGTGGCGTCGCGGGAAACATGGCATCAGCTATTTTCGAACCCTATAGAGCCGAGGTAAATTTCATTGGATTAGTAGAAAATCAAATTTTTGTGAACGTGACTAATTTTAATAAGGGTATAATGTACTCTTTTTTATATTTATAGGTGGGTCCAGCTGGATCGCATTTTGGTCTACTGGCTTGCTTAATAGTCGAAGTTATCGGAGCGTGGCCTCTTTTGAGGCATCCCCGACGTGCTCTCTTCAAGCTGGTCGGAATAGCGTTTGCTCTATTTCTGTTGGGCCTCCTGCCTTGGATCGACAATTTCGCGCACGTATTCGGTTTCGTCTTCGGTTTTCTTTTGTCGTACGCGCTGCTACCTTTCATAACATTCGGGCCGTACGACAGACGGCGGAAGATCGTGTTGGTGTGGGTGTGTCTAGTGTCGGCAGGAGGGATGCTGTGTGCACTGATCGCGCTCTTTTACGCGGCGCCGGCGTACGAGTGCGCGGCGTGCGCGTACTTCACGTGCTTGCCGTTCGCGCCGGACATGTGCGCGTCGCAGGACGTGCGCGTGCGGCAGCTGGACGGCGTATGACGGCGCGCGGCCCGGGCGCCCCCGCCGCCGCCGCCGCCCCGCCCCGCGCGCGACCCGCCCCGCGCCGCCTGCCCCGCCCCGCGCCCCCCGCCGGCCTGCCGCCGCGCCGCCGCCGCCTAGACGATGAGAACACGTCACCTTACAAGCCCGCACGGTACCAATTCTCCTGCCGATGGATTGGTTGTCGTTTGCCAAATTTATGAATTATTCGTTTGGGAACATCCAGTGAGACGTTTAATGGATTCTAGGATTAAGTTCGAAGGTATGAAGTGTGCTTTTTGTCGATCGATCACTGCCGTTGCAATAATGAACGTTGTAAAAATTACGTAGGTTAACCCGTGCACGTGGTGCGGCGTTTCAGCAGTTTTATTGGTACCGTGTCGATGTCGTATGATTAATTGAGCATATCATATCGGCGGTCAGTTTGTTCTTCATCGCTCGTGTGTTTTTTTTAATATTCCTTGGTTTCTTGTTGCAACTAATTAAAGTGGCTGTGAAAAAGAATGCATAAAAATATTTTACATAAAAATATTTACTCGAAATTTATGGCCAAAAAACGGTAGTACAGAAAGATGTGCCGCGAATAATAATGCACAAGGGGCACAAATTGCATTGATAATAAAATTGTAGAAATTAATTGTAACTGATGTTTAAATGTGAATTGTATATAGTTATGAATTATTGAAAGATGAAGGAGAAACTCACCGTCCTTATGATTACAACGTTAGCACTCGCCGCCTCCGCGTCATCCGCGACCCACCGGGTTACGCTACTACTATTAAAGTTCAAATACGATTGCTTGCATTACAGTATTGTCGCAGTAAAAGTAGACTTGTTTACACTTTTCTGTAGCGGTACGTTTATATGAAACGAAACATGCGGAATCTTTTTGGTTTCTTGCAAGGTTTCCATTATTTTAATTAGCAATTAACGAACTCTAGCGCAACAACAATAAATTAATGTCACAATAATATGTAGATACCTGTCAGGTGTTTCATAGGCTCTGCCTTCACTGCGATAATTCATGAATGAGTCGCCGTTCAAAGCGATCGTATAAAGTGTTTATCTTAGTTGTTAGAATATTTTAAATTTTTATTATCACACGAATATTATATCTCACTTATTTGTCTACGTATGTACTTACACCGGTCTATGTATCCAATATTCTTTGTTGCAATAGTTTCAGTTAACTGTTTTATCCTCTTTATGGTAACTCGCAGAAATTAACTTGGCACCTGGCTATAATGATCTAAGGGTGAGGTACTAATTGCAGAAAAAGTATTTGTGTTATTTTATCATCATTTTAATTTTATTTATGTTGTCTGTGGGTGCGCGGCGGGCGAACGCGGGGGCGGCGCGGGCGGGAGGAGGGGCGTGCGCCCGCGCAGCGCCGCCACCTGCCATACCAATTACCAGTTGATTTCTGCGTGTTGCACTGTGATTACGAGTGTGGTTGGGAGAATTTCCAAAAAATGTTGAAGTATTCCATAATATTTATAAAATTTTGCTTTCGGCGCCGATTTTTTTAGTTCATTTCGGTTTTCTGTTTCGACTGCTGATTATATTGATGAGTTACAACTGGAACTGTATTTCATGAGGTATATAAAAATTGCGATCTAAAACTTTTGTCATTTTACATATAAGCCCTCAGTGAGGAATTAAGTGAAAAGTCATGTCCATAAACAAGATCAATTTATTTCATTACAGTTAAGTTCAGTCATTCAGTTGAGTCGTTTCACTTATTATCATATCTAGAGGACTAGTAACCTGGTTTCGGTTGAAAACGAATAACCGCAATAACAGCAACATTTAAAACTTTTCGGCGCCGAAATACGGTTTTATGAATTTCGGAAATATTGTATTTCTGTATAAATGGTAGTTAAGGTGCTTGTCGAGGCTCTATGCCGTTTGTGATAGTTATCCACAGATTAAATAATGTACTCGCTAGTACCGACAGAAGTTACAACGGGTTATTGTACATTATGTAATATATAAACGATTATTGTTCTTAAGTTAGCTGTATTTATGTATAGTGTTGCCCTGTCTATGTGCCTTTTACGGGAATGACGTCATGCCGTATTAATTTTGGTTCTTGTTAGGTATTATTTAAAAAAATAGAATTATATAGCTCTGATTTTTTTATCATTTATATAATTAATATCCTTATAATTTATGTTTTTATTAGAATATACAAAAGTGCAGTCGATTCAAAATATATATTTTGTCCAACTCGTACAAGCCGTAAGTAGAACTACAATGTATTTTTATATATAGGTACCGTACATATGTTTACAGAATGTATAATTTCGCATGCAACCTATTCCCGTAATGAGGTAAACATATATAATTTAGTACATTACTAAATAATGTAAATAACGTAAACCAATATTTGATATTTTCATCTATGATGTTTACAGACGACGTATGCGTTTGGGTGCGATTATAGACCTTACTTATTCTCGGTGCAGCTCCGTCAGCTCGTTATAGGTTTAGTACACGTTGGAGGTCACCGGCTGCGACTATCAGCAGCCCTATCAGTGTACCTTTCTTGTAAATTTTAAATGTTTCAGTTTGGACTATTTATATACTCGTAGTAATACGGTAAAGTCTGCGTAGTTTTATGAATTAATTTACATCGTAGTACGCTAGTGATAATTACAAAGGTACTTCCTTAAATTATGTTATCTCGTTACAAATGGACCGATACGGCGACCTGTAACGACTGGCCGTTCAGTTGCGATACGATTTTAGTTTATGGCCTACTCCTTTGTTACTAAGCTAGTCAGATTCATTTCTATTTATTTGATTCTCTTAATTCATCAGAAAAAAAGTAATATTTAAAGTAATAATATTTTTTTTATTACTTTGCTTTCTTATTATTTTTATTGTTATATCATCACACCAGGTCTCCAATGGTTTAGACAGAGAGCACCGAGTGCCAAATATCTTTATCATTACAGATCTCACTTGCTTCTTCCATATTTATCACGCTCATATCATTTGTCTTAATCTTGTGACAAACTTTTATACGTATCTTAGATATCCTTTCCCATTAAGTCAACCATCATTAGATGACGCTGCTCGCACATTTCTGATGATGAATTGCTGACAATGAATGCAGTCGTTTCCATTAAATAATTTTGCTAGGTTCTAGTAAACAACGTGATGAGTAGCTCCTAATATAGACTACTGCGGAGGCAACATTTTAATGCACACATTTGGTTAAAGAGAAATTTGTAAGGTGACGGCTTTAGATTTACAAATGTATTACCTTTATCTTAAGTCCAAGATAAAATATACAATGGACGAATACACCCAAGCCTTGTATTAATACATATTTTATACACAAAAAAATACATTCGACGAACACACCAAAGTTATGAAAGACTCTAGATTTTCCAAAATAGTTTTATAATTTAGCAGATAACGTAATGGATGAATATTACTTTGCAGTGGTAGCGAATAATGTTCAATAATTTAATGGAAATAATGTTTTATACGAGTTAGTAAGGAACTGTGTAGTGGTAATGTTTTTTTAAAGTACGTAGTGTAATAACAGACGCAAGGACAAGAGGAAGACGTATTTAAGGGGCACATAATTATTTTTGTATTTGTATTAAAAGGACGGTTCATTCGTTGGAATATGTCGACAAAGCAATAATTAAATGTACGTGTGGAAAAGGTGACAGAGCGATGTAGGCTGTCTTTTTCCTGAGGAAATTTGGGTAATGTTGGTGCGCACGTAAACTTTGCTTTCGTTTCTGTTGATAATATTTTAAACTTTTACATTCGGCTAGATAATCTTTGTTACATGTTGCTTACTTTATTTTTGTTGTTTCTTTACTTACGCGGTCAGATTCAACAGACCTGTATCATATGTACGCGTTTATAAATACGTGTTATTTATTTATTATACGTAATCTGAATATGTAATGCCTACCTCTTCGGGGATAACAGGCGTGATGTTACATTCCATGTAATTTTCATCATTATATCATAAACTGGTGAAATATAAACCAAGAAACATGTAAATGGATTGGAATTAATGACGCAATTACAACAGACAAATTGATTTTTTTTGGTAAACTCTTTAGTATTATGCAATAAATAGATACTTCGTTTTTCTGTTTGTTTCCTTAAATTGACACAAAGGACAGATACAATTTATCGGTTTTTAAATGCTTATACAACATATGTACATGCACATATTTACTAAATTGTATATTTTTAGAGAGTGTTCTTTTTTTAATATCATTTCGTTCTAAATGATGGACCTTAAGTGAACCAAAAATTAAATAGTTCCGAATGCCCATGTTGCCTGTACCCGTGTATGTAAAACCCGTTTTACGCTGAAGATTGACAAACGTGGAGCTGGTGTCTGCTCGGCATACTACGAGATGAGGAGAAGCGACATTAACAGGGAATGACAAAAGGGTTTATGTTTATGACATGTTGATTTGTAATTTATTGCATTCGAATCATATTGGACTCAAGAATACATTTATTCTCTGTACATCTAATATTGTAACCTGTGTTCCACAATAAATAAATTTGTATTTGTACATTACATGAGGACAATATGCATTGTCATTAATTTATTGTTATCTTATTATCAATGTACAATGTATCCAAAATACGTGAGCAATACAAATATTGTGTTTTACTTTTAAATTAATTATGTAACGTCTGAAAATGTACTATATCATTGTGTGCAAATTTTGAATCGATTTGCTTTTTTTTTGATCTTACCTTCATAAGCATGTAATTTAAAATACATTACCTTTGTATGATTAAACTGTATAATATTATTTACAAATATTTAACTCATTTTACTCTAGCCTTCTATTGTATTATTCATTATCTGCTATTTCTTGTACATCTAGCTTATATTCTGTATATTGTCGGTTTCTGGACATTTGCATCCATTTTTTCATTGAAATTATTCCTGGTAGAACGCACGCGAGGGCGGGAAGCTCGGATAACTGCGAAATTTAAAAATAATAGATGTTCTGACTGTTTGGTCATTATTGGAATATATTGTTATACAATCAGTAATAATATATTGGATTTAATTATTTTTGGTTGTACCATCACGGTATTTATGAAACTTATTGACTTCGTAAAACTTGGCGTGTACTAAGAATCTAATATTTTCATTCTATTCTAAACGTAATTTTTGGAGAATCAATTTAAACAACGTATCTACTATATTCCTATTGTAAAATTGATAGTAAAATATCCTGTCTTTGTCACAAATACGAACTCCGGGCTATACAATTATGGACATCCAGAAACCGATCTTATTGTATTAAGCCTGTACTGTATAATTATAAAAACAGTTTATGCTTATATAACGACTGTCATATACAATAATCGTGTAGGTTACAAAAATATGATTTCTACTGAATCCATTATATTTACGGTTATTTAAATGAAGGTATTAAAAAGACATATAACTACTTACATATAACTTTGTAAATGGTATTGTTTAAAATTGAATTAGCACGGAACATATTATTTTCTCTTCCCTATGTCTTGAATGTAATATTAATTTCGTAAGTCCCTTTTTTTCTATGATTGCGTTTTCAATTTTTGTTTTCTCTCAAAAAACAAACAGATCACAATCAAATTAAAACATAAAACGGTGATATTAATGAAACATTGTAAACTCTGAATGTGTATTATATAATGTTTAATTTGCATAATAGTGCAATGCGGTAGAATCGATTGGTGGAACTGAATCGATTGTGAACGATATATCAAAGTGCCACAATTCAAGGCTACTACGTCACAAGTCTCAGCGCGTCTCACAAAGCCTTCGAACATGTTATGAAATGTAACAGGATTATTTATAAGATTTTATCAATATTTACGAGTACACTCTTATCAAATGCACGTGTTTACCATTGTAAATGTATTTTTATACTAAAAAAGCTCGTGTCGTGTTTGATTGACGTGTAAAGTGATAGATATGGCTGGCTATCGGATATTTGTTATTTGATCTAGATAGGTTCAGCGACGTATCGAAGTGCCCTTGCGGCCGGCGGCCGGCGGCCGGCGAACTGTTTTCAGAATTTAACATTAAGACGTACCTTACATATTGTACATTGTGAACATACTTATTGATATTCTATTCGTAAGGAAAATGGTAAAGTAATCTTATTGTAAAACTAGCATTAATCAAACAAAAAACTTATTATCATAATATCATTGTGTTTTATTTCCCTCATAATATTGTATGGTGGGGATAGATGCATGTATTAATTGCGCTAATTAAGTTACGACCCCCAGCCCGCGTGTTCACGCGTGGGGATGGAAGGTGGACAGAGCTTCCTTAGGGGAGACCTCTGTGTAGCAATGGACTGAGATAGATTCTTTGAGCTATTTGATTACAAAATTTGAAAATTATTTATCTCTAATATTCAATTTAAATACATTTAAAGTCCATGAGTGCAAAAAGTTAAAGTACTTAGGATTAATAATAAGTTATGCTACAATTCCTAAACGAGGATAGGTCGCACTTATTGTTGAAAACCTAAGTTGGGCAATGGATTGACAGGCTGAAGATGTGATACAAGAGTTGTCTTTAGCACACATAAATTAAATTACAGATTAACCATGATCGGTATTATTATTTCACGTTATTCACAGCGGCGTAGCGTGGGAGTCGCCCGCTCGGGGCGAAAGAAAATTTTGCCGCCCCCTTTAAGATTATATGTTTTGGCATATGACAATCCCGTCGACGAAAAAAAAGGTAAACTGCCTTGATATAGGTATTGTTAAACCAGTTAATTTATTATTTTGTGTGAAATTTTGCCGCCCCCAAAAGTGCCGTCCGGGGCGGGAAACCTTACCGCCCCCCTCCCCCCTTCACCCACACTACGACACTGGTTATTCGTCTATCAACATAGTCCATTAGGAAATAGGAATAAGTTTTGGTCACTTTTCGTTGCTACGAGCTATATACATAGGTACTAAAGAATACACACTGAGTCACGGAGCTGATGACTATACAGTAAACTGTGCGGTTATTTGATTTACAAACATAACACTACGCCCGTATTTCCCGAAGGGGTAGGTAAAGTGGGGTGTAGTAATGTAACTTTGAATTGGTTATGCCTCTTGTGTCCCATTTAAACGATGGTATGTCGTTTGCCATACACCGGGCATAAACCCAGACTCCGTGACACTAGTGAGGTATTCAAATTAGAAAGGTCTAGGAATACTTTGCCCAACCCGAGAACTGAACGCAGGACCTCTTACGCTACGCTCTTGCTTGCAAACCTTCGAGACAATCAACAGATTCACTTAGCAGTGTATTTCTACAAAACTTTAGACTTGTTTCTACAAAACAAAATAAAAATAACGGAGTTTTATTGAGACAACAAATAAACATTAAACTAATTATTTAACAAACATTACCTTTACACTATTACACCTGACTGCCTCGTTGGTCGTGTTGGTTGCAAGTGCGACTGACGATCGGGAGGTCCCGGGTTCGATTCCCCGGTCGAACACTACAAAAATTTTCTAATTTAAATTTTCTAGTAGTGGTTCGGAGTCTGGATATGTGCCCGATGCATGG
>DWTO01000209.1:0-24648 GCA_018244755.1 Jemadia pseudognetus
GGCAGAGAACTCCGGGTGCCAAATATCTCTGTCGTTACAGACCTCACGATTTTCTAAAATTATCAATTTATTCACCAGTTTCGGAAACTTCTGGTTTACCATCAGTATCTGATTTATTTGGGCAAGATACGTGTCGGTGACAGCACTTGAATTCATAAACATCCTGATTGTATACCTGTGTCGCCACTCAATGACGCGGACTTGTAAAAATGCTGATGTCTGGTGTAACTACATATTTACATGTACATATATGTAGAAAAACAGCGTCATATATGAATTTATAAAGATACTCGTGGCTTCTGCTTACGCCATGTGGCGTCTAGCGTAATTATATGAGATTAATAGAACAAAATCACTATAATCGTTTCAAATGAACATTTAAATAATAATAATAGCTATACGACGTTGTAAAAGATAGATACATAACTGCCGAAATGTGGGAGTGTACTATAAGCTTAATGTCAGTTGTGGTACATTTTTAATTACCTTTAATAACATAAACTTTACCTTTAAGTTTTTTTTAATATTATATCACCTTTTGTTGACTGCTAAGCGACTTTATTCCATTCAGAAGACATATTGCGATGAAATGAATGAATCATGTGTACCGAACAATATCACTTTCAGATAATAAGAGATTACTAATCCTGTGTGCACGACGTAAAATGAAATGTTATTTTTTTCCGTAATAAATAAGGTTTGATAAAAGACAACGGGCAAAGTCTCCGTGAGTTGATAATGTCTACAATTTGAATAATCTATATCAGCTGTCACCTCCGCTCGTGCTAAATTTGCCGCCAATTTTTTGAACGTCGATTAATAAGCATAGGATTTGGCACTGTTCACGCCGAAACATAAATAATTAAATTTTTGTAACTGTGTAATAAGTTACGAGAGATCGATTGATGTCTGTTATCTCATTGCTGTCCGTACCGCAGATAAAGTGCTCTGAATACGGAGTCGGAATGAACTGCATTTAATCAGTAGGCACGTCAAAATCTTTTTTTTTCAGCACTTGACGCATCAAGCATTTTTGCAACTGTCATTATACTTTATCACAATTGCATTTTACACTATCAGTATACACTCGCACAAACCTAAAACTCATCTCAGAGTGTATAAATAAATAGATTTTAGATATGAGTACCTACTTTATGAGTACCTAGCATAACGCAAATAATTCACATTAGGAACAACATATTGCAATAACAAAATTCATTGGGTTATAAAATAACAATTTATTAATAAATATAGTCTTTTATATATTTATTAGTCTAAATAATAAATTTAGAAAGTGTATTATAAGTAGTATATAAAAGTAGGTGATGTATAAAAAAATCCGAAAATACCCGAGACATGCTATTTATTATAGTAATGTAAAAACAATAGAAAAAAATATATATATAACCTACATTTGAAACGATTTTATAGAGAATCGTTTCACAGTTCATTGTTTGTTCGATATTTTGAATATAAAATAATGTAATGATGAAAACGTACGGCTTGAATGATCATTGACGATGAACATCGGTAGCGTGTGCAAACAAATATAATATTTTATAACACCTAGCAATAACATTGGCTGAATAGAAAAACATAAAAAAGTATCATGCGTCATAATGGCATTCATAAATTATTGTACGAAAGTATTTTAAGCCAACAGGCGCATAAGGCTGTAAGTAATATATGTATGTACATACAAACATATTATAGCAAATCATTATTTATTGGGATTGATGTGAATATCTTGAGGAGTATGTCTCACATATGTACAAGATATTTAATTCGGAAGCGGTAGATTATACGTTTTATCATTATCTTTGTGTATACATTCGGAACCGCCTTTCATTCTCTCTATAAATATGACTGGGTTGCCATGGCATGCTATGTTGCTAATGACTGCTTCTATATTGCTATAGTTATAATTATCTGCATAACTTGAGTAGACTGGCAGAAAAACCCAATTGACATTATGACTGGCAGAAAAAGCCAATTGACCTTACATTTTCTTAATCAAATTTTAAATTTTTATCTTATAGGTATATTATAGAAATGTACGAATGTAGTATTTTTTAAAATAGGATATATACAACAACAACAGTAGTAAATACAATACTGGTATATAAAATCCTATTGGATGATCCCCGGGAACTGGTGAGCGGTGGGGAGGCTTCTTCGCCATCTCTAGAGAACTCTCTTCCCCAAACTGCGAACGTGTACAACTCAGACTCAAAGTTTTTCAAAGTGAACGTCAAATCTGTGATATTTCCTCGTCTGTCCACTTGGTAATCGTAATCTTTGGACTCCAGCGGCATTATCGACGTTTGCAATGAGACGGGGAAGAAGACGGAGTCGTGCGCGTCCAAGGCTGGCACGATCTGCGGCGTGGGTACCGTGGCCACGATGGACAGTTGTTCAAACTTGCCAGTTGTGTTCTCTTCGAATTTCTCGAACCTTCGTTAAAAAAGAGGTTTTACAATACAATAATGGTTTAAAATTTTTAAAAAGTAGTTCGACTTTATTTTTTAATTTGTTATAAACAGCTGAGTTAGAGGATGGGCGCAGCAACGGAGTGGTGTTGTTAGAGTTGTGTTAACTTGTGCCGTCGTCAGGCCAGGCCAGAGTAATTCTTCGTTTTCTATGAGATGGCTTATTTCATAATTATTTAATTGGTGATGTGTTTCAATCTCTATAATTTAATATTTGACATGTGTATTTTAAAGTAGAAGCCGCAACTACATACAACTGCTACAGGACTTGCTATTTTTCACAAAATAAAATGCGTCACCAACAGCCAACATAACCAGGAAATTCATGTCAATTTTTTTAAAGATTAAAGTTTCATTGGTACTCATTATGTTTTACTATAATATCGCGTCATTGGGCAATATACAATTATACCTTTAGATGCGGCAAGCCGAGGGCACGATGGCCCTCTTTGGGGGAGGCTTATGTCCAGCAGTGGGCTGAGATAGGATGATGATGATGCTTATACCTTTTGCCACACGAGTCCACAGTGTCGGCGGTGCACGAGACGAGCGCGCACAGCCGGTTGCCGCCGGTCGCCACGCCGTCGAAGGTTCGGATGCCGCCGAAAGCAGCAGCTCTGTACTGGTAATGCTACAATAAAACTAGTTATCTTTAGGCCAACCCTTTTACTATGTTGGGGATCAAATTTAAACGGGAAAGAACAAATTAACAAGAAATGTATATATGTGGTAATATGTATTTTCACGGGCATTTGTATCTCAATACAAATGTCCATTGTTCCATACAAATGGGTTTAAGTGTTTTAACTTGATTCGTGTTTAAATTTAGATAGATTCTTGGCCGCCAAGTTGTGAATGTTTTGACACCGTACCGCATTTCAGAGGTGAACATTCGTAGTGAATAAAACGAAAACTTCGATTATGTCATTTATTACGTTATTTTAAATTTTTGGTACATGACTACAGTGACAAGCGTTAATTTATCTAATGAGTATCATTCCAATCGTTTTCTTTAAAACGAATTTCACATATATTAGGAATATTATAATAAACTCTAGGGGCGCGTACAGAACAGAATATTTCCGACGCGTATATTCTCGACTTTGCGCGCCTAGAACCGCGTATCGAGAGCCTTGTGCCCCGCGCGTCGCCCGCGCGTCGCCCGCGCCCCGCGTGTGCCCAGGCGCGCTGCGGCCCAGGTGTTCGCGCGAGCCAAACAACCCCCACAATTCCTGCCTCGCCCGGCCCCTCCCACCGCACTGAGCAGGCACAAAAGGGCCGCGTACGTAACTAGGCGCTTGTATGTTTTATTAAAGCCCGAAATACGATGCGCGTGTGCCAGAATGAGGGCAATACGCACCCAAAATACGCTGATCTGAAAGCGCCCTAAGGCTTTTTCACTTTTTGTTCGTTCGATTCTGTAATTACTACGAATTTGTTATGGTTTAAGATTAAATATGTATATATTACTCATGAAATCTATGAAATAATTTTTTGACAGGTTTCATTAGCATTGCTTAGAGGACTGGTGTCTTATGAAGCTTGGCTAATGTAAAAAACAAATACCAGCGAAAGTATCCAAAAAAAGGCTTATTAAATACTACATTGAAATTAATTTGTTCTTTTATAGTATGGCACTATATATGTATACCTAATAGAATACCTCAGGTCTAAAATCGATATTAGTTCATAATTGCAGTTATATAAGATAAATTCCTGATTTGATAGAACATTGTCAAATTTTGTTATCATTATTAGTTTTCAATAACAATATATATGAAATAATATTAAAAGTTTTTAATTATTTACTGATCAACAAAATGTAATGTAATGTACTGTTTTAATTATATATTATTAAATCTTACTACATTACGTAATATCCATAACCAGTCTTAGAATAATCGCACTAAGAAACAAACAAACATCAGCATGATTCATATTTCGTTAAATTTAGTATATTTATAATTTGATTGTAAATATTAAAAAAAATATTTTATGATATTTCTTTTTGTATATACTGATTAATTATTTATATAACTGGCACGCATCAAACGCGTTGTCGTCCATTCTAAAAAAAAATCGATAATAGCCTAGTCCCTATTCTGAATCAGTCAAGCAAAGTAAAGAAGTAGTCGCATCTCGCAGCCATTTTTAAAATGGCGGCCGCATGTGAGTTTCTCGCCTTTTTTATTTGTTGTGCCATTTTTAAATTTGATTTGTTATCTCTTTTTTGCCGTAAATAACATCTAATATTTCATTGTACCCTTGTATATCTGATTCGGTAACTATTTTGTTGTGATCAACATCTTTGTTGTACACTCTGCCCCAAATACCGAAAGTGACAATTTGATCTTGCGGCGTATTTATTTTAAAAAACACATTTCCTTTATCGCTGTTCGGTTTATAATCTTTATAGTTCTCTGCGGATCCTGGGGCCTGTGTGTTGTCGACAAATGTAAAGTTTTTCGGCCCAAGCGGGAATTTTATGTTTCTTAATGTACTGGGAAAGTAGACAATGTCGTCACACTGCAGTGAGTTATTATAGTGGTGGCGGTACGTGGTCATCTCAATTTCAATTTCTTCAAATTCCACATTTTGTTCCTCCTTGGAAAATCTGAAAATATAATGTAAATTAAAATTTTAAGTTTCCATTTTCAACATGTTTCCCCTTTCATTTAATAAACATCGAAAATCTCAACTCAACACGAGTTCGGATTGCAATTCAAATGATTGATTTAATAATATGAAAATCTTGAATAAAGAACTGTCACATTCATAACATTTGAATAAGCCATAAATTAGAATAAGCCGTAAATATTCCGTATTAAGACGAATAAAATATAATAAAAATACCTGTAAGCGCAACTCTTAACGTCATTGTCCTTGCAGGCGACGAGCGCGCACGCCACGACGCCCAGCTCGCGCTGCGCGTACGTGTTCGTTCCGTCTTGGATAAACGCTCTGTACACTGGAGACTGGAATAAACGAATGGTTTTATAAATATTTTAATATTATAGCACAGTACGTGACAAACAGACACAACAAAAGCGATCGCTTCAACATCAAGTTTTATACTTAAGTATTGATGAACATTCAGTTTAGTGTTGCTCGTTCCCGCTGAAAAGAGTCCCAAACGGAAACTGCTCAGCTTGTTGTGTAATTATTATTATTATTATTATTTAATGGAAAGTTATATTAATATGTAACATTACGCCTGCAATCCTCAAAGATTCTCTACGAATATGTTGGCAGTGGAGTGACATACACTTACATTTGTATACATTGTTATACGAGTATATTATATATACTAAAAGATCTATAATTATAAACGGAAAATGCCACATGATACTTTGTTAATAACAATGTAACTTAAAATACATATAAGTAAAGAAATGATAATCTATTGACTAGCATGCAACAGCAAACCAACAAACAACATTTTTTATATGTAGTACAGCACAGATAACACATAAATTACAGTTATTTATCTGTGTAACAAATAATAGTTGACAGATAAAGAAGTACAGCAGATAACAAATAATAAGATCAGAAGAATTCCCAGCGGAAAAGAATACTTACCTTGATTACAGGCTTAAGAAAAATTATATTAAACAACACAAAAATTGATACATTTCACGTCAACATATTTGATTTCCCATGCAGTAGTTAGAACGCGTGCAAGCAAATTAAATTCACAAGTGCAATAATAATAATAACGGGACGTTTTAAAATGTGTAATAAGGAACGTGCATTAATGTTAACGCCAATAAATATACAATTGACTTAAAATAAAAAACCAAAAGCATACGTTGTCAAAAATGCGTTTATTTTTCCATGCCAGAGTAGAATGGGAGATGTGTCATTAAGCACTAAGTACGCCTTTAGACCACCTAGTTGAAGGTATTAATAAAGAATATATGAATGAAACAATTTAGTTTCTACTTTTTACCCGTATTTTGAGTAGAAGAGATCAGCTTTACTAGTGAAATAGAGTGAATGAAGAGAAAAAAATCCCCTGTAGTGCCTATAAATGAAGCCTTGATAGTTATACAAGATATTAAACGTTACCGCTGCTCCGTTCCTCTGGTTCATTTTGACCCGGAATCTGCAGGACACTTCCTTGTCCACCAGGGTGAACTCCTGGAACCCTTGCACCAGGGGTCTGCTGATGTGCGACGACAGCGTAGGGTCCGCCTTGAGCAGCAGGTGGTCGTGGTCGCTGGGCTCGTCGTAGATCGGGCCGGGGTAGGGCTCCGTTACCTTCAAGATAGATAAAACCACTAGTTGGTACTATCACAATTGTGGTTCTAGTTTCAGAAATTTGAAAATTATTGTAATAAGTAAGCAAATAAAATTTGTAATGAACCAATTTTGAATAAATGATAATTGAATTATACTGGCAATCTCTGACTATTGAAAAATCTGTCGGGATATTTAACAGTGAATCAGAACAAAAATCTAATTAGGAGTTATCCTTTCCCCACCAACTGTTTTGCAGCAATTTAACCAGCTTACTTACTTTTCCAGGGACTTTAGGTACTTTGGCGACCAGGAGTCGAGTAGTTGGCAGTCCAGGCATGATGCTGACCAACGCTCCCGCTTTCCCGGAATAAATTCCAGAACCTAGAAAATTATGTATCCCTTCAATTAATTGTTCCCTGAAAATCAATTGTCACAATCGATTGTGAACAGTAATGGTGATTTGAAATCTAGTTAACAATTTTACCAAAACAAAATGTTTGAAAGACCGTAGCTCAACCAGGCTCGACCAGGTGGCCCAACGGTTCGAAGAAGAGAGCGGGCATCAGCGGGATTCAGAGGATCCAGGACCAGCTGAAGTGGCGTTAATTAGGGGAGGGCTATGTTCAGCAGTGCTCGTCGAAAAACTGATGGGTGGATGGGTTTTAGCAATATTATTAGATTGGTGGTCTCTGCCTACCCCGTAAGGGAGCTAGCGCGAAGATATGTATATACTAGATGCAGATATTCATACACACCCGCACTTCCGACCCTGACGTTGTTGGCTCCGGACGCGAGGAAGTTCACGTCCAGGGAGTACGCGTAAGCTTGCTGGATCTCTACAGCTGCACGACAGGCGAAACGTATTCAATTATAACAATATGACCAGATCTTAATTATTACTAGAGAAATTTTATATTTTAGCAATTATCTACGGTGATGATGACTATTGAAATATAATCTATACAGATAAATAAAATTGGAGTGTCTGTTTGTAACATTACAGTAACCGCTATTTACTAAATGCATATGTATATACACACGTTACATATACCATAATAATATTTTTTACGATTTTTGTCGGTCTGTCTGTTTGTTCCGGCTACTCTCTGGAACGGCTGGACCGATTTTGACGGGACTTTCACTAGCAGCTGATGTAATAAAAAGTTACTTAGGCTATTTTCACTTTAGAAATTTAGAATTCCACGCGGACGAAGTCGCGCGCAGAACTAGTGATGAATATACTCGTAGGTGTATGACAGAGAAAAATTGAAATCAAAATGCAATCCAAAGATTCCTGTACATTGATATACATGCATACATACGAGTCAGGCTAATTAAAGCGTGTAAGAATGGAGTGTGTTGTCATGTATCTATTGACGTACCTGTCAAGTAAGGCATCTCAGAGAACCACATGGTACTGAAGACTATATCAGTGAGGTTGTGCTTCTCCACCACTTGCACGGCCGGCACCTGGAACATCAGGTCGAAGCAGATGTAGTGGCCGAAGGTGACTCCGAAATCGGTGCTGAATACGCCCAGGTCCGGCTTCAGGGCTGGGCTGCGCGTGAATTCACCGAAAAGGTTGATTTTTCGGTACCTGCAAGTTATAAAAAAATATATTAAACGAATGATCTTTCATGTTTAACCCCTCTTTTTTTCTAAAAACACCATTTGTACCTTTTTATGGCACAAATACGTACATCAATGAATCTGACCATTATGATGTATGCAAAATCGTTGCCAATATAACTCATTTATTTATTGGTACAATCAGAAAAAATCTTACAATTTTCTAATATGAAAATACTATTACCGAATACCACGCGTTATTGTACACCTAATATAGCAAATGATATTCCAATTAGGGCAACACCGTCCCAGCGGAAGAGCTAAATGAGCGAATGAGTGAGTGATTCCATGTGTCACAGCTCCATACTCAGCGGAGTCGTACCTGTCTATGACGGCGCCGGATCTATCAAAGACAACGTTGGTATTGAACAAGTAGATCCTCTTCTCCGGACAATATTCTCCAGGCGCGTCATTACAATCAAGTCTCTCTTGTATGTTCACTACCACGTAAATTTCATTTTGTTTCGCCGCCGCGGACAGAGACACCAAAATCTGTAATACATACACACATACAACTTTAATGGGTGAAATTTTGCATTTTCATTCAAAGTAGAGAGGACACAACAGATCATACTAATATTAGTACATAATTTTAATAATAATGCAGATTTTAGGATGCATGACAATCTGATTCCAAACTAAGCTTACTCTGCGGTAGGGTGACCAGATGGCTGATAAATGATACAGATATAAATATAAACATACATTTATAGTTTTTGTACACCAAATTATTTGTGTTCAACACAACTTATTGGCATTCGATGGGATTCGAACCCACGAACCCTGGATCAGCTGGTCTAGTTCACCAACCACTCAATTATATCATTCAGACATGAACGAAGAGCCCTGTCTAATGGTGGTTCCATCTACACTTCTAATGATACCTAATTAATTAACATAGAGAAACTAAATCGAATAAATAAAACATACCTCATCATAAAGGTCCGGTCGATCAGCGGGCACCGGGTGTTCTTTCAGGATACCAAATATCGGCACGGCGATACTGCGGCTCCCTCGAACCAATGTCATCTCGGGGAATACAATAATATCAGCATCCTGCAACAGAAAGCGTCAGGAAACGTCAGAAGTGTCCGAAACCGAGTTGCATGAGAAAGTGATAAATGTAGAATATAATCAGGTCTAGAAGGATAGGGATATTAGGCAGACGGTGTTCTCGGCTTACCTCGTAAAGTAGGTACCTGACGTGATCGTCTTAGTGGGATCATAAGTGATCAGCCATAGTGGTGAAAGAATTAGTCGCAAAGTCTAAGATGCGCCGGACAGTACCTGTTAGTACGTAATTATACATATTTGCTCGGGGACTCTTTTCATGCACGCACCCCCAACTGATATTATGATATAATAATAATAAAATCAAAATTTTAGATGCATTTCAGTGTCACCTGTACATGAGCCTCTCCCATGAGTCGCACATAATTCTGTAAATCGAGACCTTCGTTCCTCAGCACTTCGTACTCGACCACGGCCGCTACGTAATGGTTGTCTTGGGGGGTTGACTTCTGCAAGATATATAAAATTATAAAAACAGATCGCGAAAGTTATGTCTGGAGTTATGCGATAGAAACCTGGTAATTACTCATCATAATTATTGTGCCGTAATAGGCTTTAGATACTCGTATCATCAGGACTGTTAGCGTTCCCCTGTGGGAGACGGTCTCCTCGCGTGATTAATAAAAAAATGAATTTTAAAAATCTATTAATTAATATTATTGACTAAAATGTAATAATCCAGAATACACGGTTAGCGGTACGTATGGTAGCGTACGTACGGTAGAGCGGTTGCGAGCGCGACTGTCGATCAACAGGTCGTAGGTTCTACTCCCGGATCGGGTACTATCATAAAATAATATTGTCTAATGCTGAGGATCTTGAACTAACAAGTATTAAACCACAATGTAGTCGACAAGGTCAATCAACCATAATAAAATTAAGCAACCTCAAAATTCAACACAAAGAGATTTTAATTTATACGCATAACAATTACGTTGAAACCATTCGGTAAGTACCTATATAAATAATAATCAATACAAGGGTTATTAAACTTCAACGCTATGTCACTAATTACCTGTACCGTAAACAATAGAAAACACGAATATATCACAATAAAAGGAAGCCACAACATTCTAGATGAGTTCACACGAATTGAATCTTTAATATTATCCGGATTACGACTAAAATCGCGCTTTTACGATACTCCCATAAGGTTCAAATCTGACTGAGATAATTTATTGAATTAAATTAATAACACGTCCACTTCAAATGAAGCCCCGACGGCTACTGTACTCTGTACTCTGTCTGTAGTGGTAAGCGCAAATCCCGAAGAGCGAGTCTGCGTACCGCGCTACTGGCTGACTACTAATACGAAGTTGGCAGCGTTCTTAAAATAAATATGTACAGTATGGTGCCGTGCACTTTTGGCGGGAATTACCTATTAGGCTAAACGCCATTTTCGAGTTCTGGGAATGATTATTATATGTATACAGATACATAAATAAATAAGAAATAACATATGCTTTTTACTATTCTCAAAACATATTATATGTATTGCTATTAAAACAAAAGAACTATTTTTTTTTATAATAGAGTATGTAGCTCGTTCCAGTACTGAAGACGTTTATATACTAAATTTCTTTATATGATTCTAGTAGGATTTACCTACTGGGTAGATATTTTGGCAGTACCTAGTTAAACTTGTCCCGGGTCAAGGTTTAACGATGAAAGCTCTGCCGTTGTAGTGTCTGTCTATAACTGATATGCACACATACACGATGTTCTTATTACCCAACTAAAAGCTAAAATATGATTCTAGGGTAAGTACCTAAGAAATTTCTATGCTATATCTATGAGTTATAATAACACATATAATTATAATTCGTAACATAGTTTAACTGGTGCGACGTGGGAGAGTACTGCATTAAAGTAATAAGTACATATCTACGACGCAAGCAATGCAGACTAAAGGGCCGTGCTTTATTGACACAAAAATGTTTATGTCAAAAATATCGACCAAGCCTGTTTTCGTCTTTGGCGACCAAAGAGTTGGCAATTATTTCACCCAGAGGCTTAACCCTGTAATTCGGGGGGTAATGCTGTCAGTGTTTTGGGAAACATGTCTCACCTTGACTGGTTATTTACCTTACAAGAACTGTAATAATGTACTGTAAACAGTAATTTCGGAGGAGGTACGCAGCGGAGTATAGTAGATTCCCACGTTTTAGCAGTTACATTTACATCTCACCGTTGAATAGGGGGTAACCTTATTGTCATACACCGGACATAAATCCAGTTCCAGAGCCGGGAAACGAAATCGGATTCTCTCGATCAGCAGACCAGTTTGCAATCGCTCAACCAACAAGGCAACCATATTATATAAACAATTATGTATTCGCTGATAAGACAACAAAAAAACTCAGTTATCCAAACCTATTTGGATTTACAGGCTTACCTTGTTAACCTTTGTATAGAGAGTTTATCAGAAATATGTAGATATACCTACAATACATACATATTTAAAACGCATTCAGCCTTGCAAATAACATAAACATACTCGGCTTAGTAACATCATAAAGCAAGTACCTACATCTATAAAAAATAAAAATTACGCTCCTGTCATTTTCTTATATTGTTAGTTTTAATTCACAATCTGGTTCCCGCCAGTACTTCACAATGACGCCATAAAATAAATAAACAATCTAACCTGCAATGATATGTGTAGCAGACAGAAAACCATCGAAATTATTTTTATCATTTTACACATCGCACAGAATAAAAAGATTACAATTTATAAACAATGTTCTCCAACGCTTGACGCGACGACGGTCGTAGAACTGTACTGAGCAAGGGAGAAAAAGTTTGCGATATTATATGCATGAGAGCGTAAGGCGTTTTACTAATAGGCGCCCTACACAAGTAGCAAAGAACTTGTTCAGCTGGTAGTTGTTGGTTAACATCATAGACGTTATCGTCCCCTTTATCGTTCCTCTGTAGAACACGGGTTTCCTCTAACATAACTTCTGTTCTCCTATATCTTTAATTGAGGCTTTCCGATAAATAAAGGATCTACACATTGACTTTTTCAAATCACACAAATAATGACAAACAAGACTATTGTGGTTCGTGATCCGAAAAAAGTATATAAAAATTTGCTTTTATACTCAGAAGTCTCAGAAGTCATGAATGTGGAGGAGGCGCGGCAGGTATGTAAGGATAGAGCTATTTGGCACTCGGTGCTCTCTGCCTACGCCGCAACGGACCTGGCGTGAGGATATGTATGTATGTATACTCTTTTGGTTTTCTTTTATTAGGTACGTTTAACAATTAATTAATTAATGAAAATAAATACTCAATTTAAGTACAGGCAAAGTTAAATTTTTATGTAAGGTTTATGAATTTATAAATAATTGTGCCCTTCATCGTACATGAAAACTTTCTTTACAACGCTGATGTATTAATGCTGAAATGTTCCAGAATGTTCTCTGACGCGGGCGTGCACCGCACGCTCCGCAGACGCCGAGTGGCCTGCTCTGTTTGTACGACACTTTATGAACATCACAAACAAACATTACACTAAGAATCCACTCCACGTACGATAAGTGCAGTCTGTATGAAATAAATCTTTATACAAGACCATGACAAAGTAAGTACGTAGTAATGTAACACATTGTATCTAGGTATATAGATATTTTTTAGCGTTAATAATAATAATGGGGATAGAAATATATACATGGCAGTTAATACTGCAGTACCGACTGCCATATATTTAGCCAATTAACATTTAATTGAATTTTGAAGCATTTTATACCATTGAACATTCAAAACTGATTCTCACTACTAATATAACGTTCTATGTAACAATGGAAACAGTTTCAATTCCAGGAAAACTATCGTATTGCGATACGGGGAGGTCCCTGAGACCTGCTTAGTTACGAATTGGTTACAATTTGAGTCATGTGTAGGTAACATTTCAGTAACTGCACCTACACGATGTAATCTATATTCCACATGCAGAAGCCCCTTACGCATTAAATATTTGTTAGTAGTGCAGCAGTGGTTGAAATTTTACCGTAATTCGTTGAATTTGCTTGACTCTTACTGAGGTTATTAAAGTGTTAAAAATAGATATTCCTCTACTCATCTTTACTCTATGTAAATTGTTGACCACAGAGTACTACGTTACAGACTTTATCGGGCCGGACGTAAAGAATAAGTTTTTATCTTATTTCCACAGTCATTGTAATTAATTGTAAGTCCATTGTAATACCCATGTGTATGTCTGCTTTTAGTTTTATGGAAAGAATTCCATTAGATTTTTTTTATTTGATATCTCTCTTCATATTACATTATCTATTAAGCAGATTACAAAAAGATTATTATGAGGCAGTGTTATCATAACATCTTATGACTTAGGTCTAATCGCATTGTATGGTGAGATTTTCATTAATAACTCAAAACTGGCACAAAATTTAAAGTAATTTTCTAAGACGATAACATTTTGGGTTCATCGTTTCTCGTTTGATATAAAAACTGTGTTTATCGAACTGTCTTGTGAAAACAGGTGATGATATGCTTATGATATCTACATATCTGCTTATCACAATACCTACAGTGTCTAGTGTACGCGTTTAAGAGAGAGGAGTTTGTTATAACCCGCGCACAATAACTTGACACCTGCGTGCTATACATGCAGTCCTTTCGATGACTAAGTATCTATCATTTTTCAACAGGAATGTAGTAATACCAAAGCTAACGATCTCAAACAGTCTGATAACACAATCCCCTGAAAACAACTATGCACTTGCCAGGGATACGTTTCCCCTCCCGCTACCAGACTCTGCCCACCAATGCCCACCGCTCTCGCCTTCGACGCGTAAGCACCACGCCATGACGTCATCACGGCAAGCTGCCTAGTTGACTTCTACGTGTTATAGACTAATGGGTTACTTTCGTACTGTACCATCACCGCTGTGACGTCATCACCTGGTTGTCGACTTACTGACGACGCAGAAGAGCGTAATACACTACCATGATTGACCTATGGGTACGGTTTAGTACTATGATATAATACTATACGTCTCATGGAAATAGGTTGTGAGCGTATGTCCATAGACTAGCACAGATCCAAACTGCGACCTACTATTGGGAATTTCAAGCTAGAAAAATCAATGATATCCGAGTTAGGGTTCGAACTAAGGACCTCGCTCAGCGGCCGCACTAGCGCCCACTAAACCAACTAGGCGGTCAGCATACACGGAAAAAGATTGCTGAAGACAAAACAAATACGCTTTACAATAATGACATTTTGTTCAAAAATTACTTACCTACTTAGAGCAACAATCACTCGCGAGCAATGCAGTACGCTGCAGTCTTGCTAATACTTTAATTCTCATGTAATTTCTAATTTCTAAGGCGTTCAGAACGTTAGTTTTGTCTGCTTGAACTTCGGTGAGGACCTAATGAATCCTTTTACATGTTTAATCCTTTTAATATCCCCATAACAAAGTTATATCTGTTCCCACGTTTAGGACATAGAGCGCCATGTTGTACTATAGCAGATTGACGGACTCCACACAACTTAAAGTGTATAATGGAAATATTAAGAACAACTTTTAATTCTTTACTGTTCTTATTCATTTTAATACTACTTAACGTAACATCACGCCTGTTATCCCCGAAGAGGTAGACAGAGGAGTTTAGTACACTCCCATGATTAACCAGTTACATTTACGTCCCAATATGGAATAGGTGGTAAGCCTACTGCCATACACCGGGAACATATCTAGTAATGCCCGACTCGGGATGTAATGCTTGCTACCAACAGGACCAACGAAGCGGTCACACATTACATAAACACACGTAAATATAAAGTAAATAAAGTAAGTATGTATTCCTCTTTTTCGCCTGTATAATAATACATATTTACATTTTTGTAATTTGACGCTCACTATTAAAATACGAACAGGCGCTTATGAAAAAAAACATTCATATTTCATAGGAGCAAACAATATCACACAAATTATATACAATTCCAATATTAGGATGTGGATACAGAGAGAGGTCAAGATTCACATTTTACTAAGATAGATCAAATACTGCCTGATGAGAAAGTCAGAAATCTTCGAAAACTGCGCACGTGTATGGAAAGAATGACTAATATAGAAGAAGAACGTTTGACGTGTATGTATGTATAGAGATATTAAGCGCATGGTGAACTCTGCCTTCCCCGTAAGGGACCTCGCGTGACTGACTAATGTTTGCTTTGTTACGAGTATCTTTCGAATTGCTAGGTAGAATAACAAATTACATGATTAAAAAAGGCGAAAACGAGACAGGCACAGCGACAGCCCCGAATGCCAAATATCCTTATCCTTACAAGAATGACGTGTTTCATCTGCATATTATCTTATATTCATCTTGTTATTGATACAAAAGATGTATTCGGTATAATAAAAATAGAAGATTGCTTTTAATTTAAAATATATTAAACATATTTATTGAAAGGACTCCTGAGACTGATTTTCGAGGCTCGATTGTCTGGTGTGCACAAGATGACTCCTCAAACCTTGGCTGTTGAGCTTCTCTCTACGCATCGCTTCAGAGCGCGCGCGTCGCGTGCGCACCAGCGAATTCACTCGATACGCGTGCCGTTGTCTCCTGCCTGTAAACATTTGTATTGTTCAGTCCATCTGAAGTCCCGAAGCGCTAGAACTCGGGGCTCTTCAGAAAAAGCGCAAAGAGACTTTCCTTTGCCAGTTTTTGGCATGATCAGCAAAATAATATAATTTTTTTAGTTAATAAAACGGCCTCGTTTGTTAAGTGTTTGCCAGCGCGACTGCTCATCAAGAGATCCTATGAAATATTATTAGTAGCAGCTCGAAGTCTGAATTTGTGCCTTGTGTATGTCAATAAATATATGTATGTTAGACTCGCCCTCAGTTCCGCGGTGCGATCCATCACATAACTGGGGAATGGCAGAAGTGTACCACACTCTTCTGCCTACCCCAAAAAGGACATATAGGCGTGATGTTATGTTTAAGTTAAACATAGCGATATTTAACAGATGAATCGATTTATATTGTGAACAAGTCAAAATTTTTATTTGTCGTGTTTCGTTTATTTATTGGTTTCCTTCAACTTTTTCAATAAAGTATCAATTTCGATGTTACACAATTGCTAGGCTTCCCGTGATAGCTCATTGTTTTTTATGTATCTAACACTATTTTAACCCTAAACATATTATTAACTTTGTTTTTAATACAATCCATGTACTTTAAGATCTCTGCCTATCCCTTATTACCATCCATGTTACGACGCTGCAGGTCCTCGCTCTGGACCCTGTCGTGGAGCTCCTCACTCGTCTTCAACATCTCCTGGTACTGTTCTACGTATTCATGGCTTCTGCCAGCGTCTTCCAGGTTATGGAGATTTCTCTTAGAATATCCCAATGATTTCGACAACGGCAACTCGTCCATTGCCGCATCTAGCAAAGTCTTACGAGAACT
Organism: Jemadia pseudognetus; assembly: GCA_018244755.1. Classification (NCBI taxonomy): domain Eukaryota; kingdom Metazoa; phylum Arthropoda; class Insecta; order Lepidoptera; family Hesperiidae; genus Jemadia; species Jemadia pseudognetus. Next base: position 16,880 of record DWTO01000209.1, read on the forward strand.
ACAAACATTCTGTAAAATTTTAAATTTCACTATGAGATTAAAATAAAACATGCATAAATATATTTATAATAGAAATAAGTGAAACGTAAGTATATCATATCAAAAAGAAATATACGACATAAATACTTGTTAGTACGGTATTAGATTTTTTTTTATTTCCTTGAAGAAATTTCTGGTAATGTCTCGAATTCGGACTCGGATAGACTCACCGCCATTCCACAGGTAGGTAGGACGTAAACAACTGGTGAGATGTGGGAGTGTATTACACTCCGTTGCCCTACCTCCTCGGTGTATACATATATTCAATTATCATTAACATTTTATATCTCATAACCTTTATATCTCATAATGTATGTGCAATAATTTACTTCTGAATTTGTTAACACTATTAGATACTTATATTATTGCACAATTACACAAAACACCTAAGTCTTATTTCCGTTAACACAGTTAGTATATCACAAAAAGCAACAATACATTTGAAAATTAGTAATTAAATTGCGTAATAACTCTTATTGACGTACATTTTTTCAAACCGACTAATTTCCGCCGCGGTTTGCTGCGGTCGGCGGGGCTCGTGAAGAATGGTCTTGGATAGTTCCGAAACAATTCGAGTTACAGTGAAAGCTTGTGAAATAAGCTGGCACATAATTTAATATTAATTAAATGCCATCAATTTCTACAAGGAACTAATTACTTAGTTAAAAGTGAAATATTAAAACAACTGACCTTGTTATACAAAGTTGGTCGATTGGTACAAAAAACATACAAATTGTTAAAACAAAGCACAACATTATCTGAAGACATCGAAATTAACATTAAAATTGACTATACACGTGTTTAATTGTAACGTGCACCACATTGGAAACTTGAAGGTGAGGTTATACCCCAAAGATACCTCCGAAACGGTGAGTATTATAAATATCGTCCAATACAAATTCATATCCAACTTCTGGACGCACAATTTATTATTCATCAAAGTCACAATGTAACGGCTTTATCCAAATAAGCCTCGGTACTTCGGACAGTGTAAATCTCCTTAACAGTGTGACGCCAAATGACTAACTGACGATGATGTCCGCAGCTTTTCATATGTTATAATCACATTATTGTTCTTGGAGCGACCGACACAATGATGTTTGTGAAAGGAGAGAATGAGCTCTCTGAATATAAACAATAGCAGATTCCGAGGTATGCTATGGGTGACGTAAGTTCCGCTTAATTCACTGGTCAGTTCGTTCAGTAGTTTATGGTTAGTTTAATTAAGTAAACTAAACTGGTGGTCGTGGGTTCGATTCTCACTCGGTACCGTTTGTGCAATGAGCATGAGTATAGTCATCATCATCCACCTATTGCAGTCCACTGCTGGACATAGGCCTCCCCTAAGACTGGTGTGCCTATAATCTCCGTATTATACATACGTTATTTGTTTTTGATACTGTTCTGTAGCTGTACCTACGTGTATAAAATAGATTTTCAAAGAAGTAACTCATTATTTTATAATGGACGTAGGTGCCGAGGGAGGCCAAGACTCACCAACATATCTTGTTCAAACAGACCAGGTACTGGCTGATGGAGAATCAGAAGTCTCCAAAACCGATCTGCATGCATGAAGAGAGTAATGAAATGATGGGGAAATCATAAGTGTGCAGCTATTCTCGAGATGTTTTCCTTCACCGTTAAAGCAAGTACACCGACTTACGCACTAAGAATACCTAATTTAAATGTATTTAAATAAGTTCCGATTGTAAAAAAAACAGACGTAAGCATGATAAATCTATATGAGTGGAGGGGTACAGCAACAATAATGTAGTTTATCTCGGGTCAGTCGGTGTCGTCACAGTGGGAGTGATCAGCGAAGGCACGCACTCGACGCCGATCTGGATCGAACCGGTTCAGCTTTATATCGGTTATCGCACATTAGCAAATAGCCGCTTTGTGAAATATGAATACAGAGAACGTATTTCACCTTTTGACCTCTCTGCCGTTAAGCTACACGCTTTGTCTTTCATAGCTTTGCAATTCTGCATGCTCCATTTGCCGAATACTGTGTTTTTATATAAAAATACTGTCATGATTGTTTTAATGTAGCGAGGTCCCGTGGCGCGGTTTACGGTAGATAGTGAATGAATGGAATCGTCACTTTAGCGTCACGTAATAAATAAATAAATAATAAGAAAAATTGCTACCGTACAACTACGTTTATGATACGAACTGATTTACGGCATTAGGAGTGACATATTTATAAGCTCTTTTAAAACTTTACAAGGTTATTTCAATTTATGCTTTATACATATACCTACTTGCTATTAAAAATAAAAAATGTAATAAATAAAACTTTTTATTCAAATTTTATTTTTCATTCCAACTTATTATTGCTATTTGTTATGTTTCTGCATTTTAAGCTTTTCTTAACTTTTTCATTTTCTAAGAACATTATTATTCTATTAAATTGTACCGTTCACTACGTAGTAGGAACTAAGGAAACAGCTTTAGGAGAAACGTAGCGTAATAAAACCAATCCCGATGAGTGACGGTTTTACACTGATTTATGTAATTTCATACGAAAAAATGATTACTATGAAATTATGTGTGTGCATGAAACTGTCTATATGTGTGCACTTACATACGAAAATTAACCAATACGCATTATTGGCGTCACGTGTAGGTACGTGCAGTAGCTCGAACATAAATAAAAAACTAAGTATCGATTCTTGTAAATACATGATCACTTTTTTAACAATCAAGTTAAAAATACAGACAATTTTCTGTCAGTATAAGAATTATATGAAAAATACAGAATTAATTAATGTACTTACGTAGATAAATAATTTTCAAATATAAAATATGATGATGGCATATAAATGGATGCAAGTATCGAGGGGGATGAAGGCGCAGTTACCACGTTAGATCAGATACTGACTGATGGGACAGGGAGGAGGCGTACGTGTACGAAGACAATGAAGAATGTAGAAGAAGCTCGTCAGATCTTCAAGGAGATATTTTTGTCACTCGTAGCTACATGTCTCATATGTATTATGTAATGTCAAATTTTCAGCCAACGCAACAAAATTACATAAAAAACTTACGCATAAATACTTACCTGTTTATTTGTAATTTAGTAATATCTGTCATTTATGTATATCATTAGGTTATTGTATAAATTGTATAATAACATTGTGTAATACATATAATACAAAGATGTAACACATATTTAGTCACGTGCTCATAACTGTTGAAACAATTGGTAAGTGGTAATAATACTAATTAAGTAGGTATTTATAACGCAATGTTTATTGTTTTATATTTCCCCAGTATTCAATAAATCCTATGTTAAAATCAAGTGCAAGTACGATTTTTTTGTATTAAGAATAGAAGAATTGTAGAAGAAGAAGAAGAAATTGTAGAAGAAGAAGAATAATAATTAATGTATTTTTTATTGTACTATATACGAGTGAAACAGATATCCATAAATGTACAAAATTATAAAAGCTGCCTTTTACTTATTTGGTAGAAAAGTATAAAATCACAATATAAAAATATTGTACCATAATATGTAGGTACCTGGAAAATATGTGAAGATAAGTAAAAGTCGATGTCTTATTCCAGACCGATATATTTATTTATTACCCATATTTCTATCGTACGTCTATTACCATCTTCATTAAGTACCTACCTACCATTTGTACATGAAATAATTTTTGATGTATTTAAATTTCAAAAAGAATAATAAACCAAATACTTAGGTGTAGTTAAGTATAACTTTATTAGTCAAATAACAATTTCGATGATTCGACGTAACAATATCTCATCTTAACAATGTACTTCTCAAGCAAAACACTAAACTGTGATAGATTACGGTACTATAGTATAGTGTTCAATATACTGTAATACTAGTGCTAAGAAAATTTCGTTTGTAATGTAACATCACTATAACAACCGCTAACTTTCACTCTCAAATACGTGTTTACGGCGTTCTCTCAATGGAGCAATTGATCAAATTACAACCGGTTCAAACCGGTTTCGGAGTTCGCTCTCAAACGGCGAAGTAATTTACTACAAATTATTGAACTCGCGCCTGTCACTTACACATCGAAAACCGCTTATAACTGGTTTCGAACCGGTATACGACTTATTAGTCGGAACTGTGTTTTGTATCATAACCGTGTGATTCGACATTCGACGCATGACGAAATGTTTACATCGAAGTTAACATAAGATTTTACAGCTAGCAAATTTGTCGTGTACAAAATACGGCACAGGCTGAATAATAATAAAACAGTTTTCCACGTGTTTGACATTTGTGTCTATGATCTTCAAATATATACGAAAATATAATAGTGTTTTTGATTTTTTCTACTGCCTAGCCGGTATGGTGATAATATTGTGGGACAATTTACTGCTTATGTCATCTGATGGATGTGAAACCTAGTTGTCAAGTGCGAAAATAAAACCGTCAACCGTCAACATTACCTACCGGAACAGCTGGTAAACTAATTTTTTTTCTATTTTATGAACGAGAAGTTTGTAATTGCTATGTAAAGCAATGTCACATAAATATTTAGGTTTATTTGCTATTTAACGTGACAAAATGGAAGAATAAATTGTAGAATCAATAGAAAACATTTTAAAAGGTATGCAATGTACAATGGCATCATTCTTAAATGTTTAAATGCTTAAAAGCCGAATACAGCTCTTAAATAAAATAATTTACCTTTGAAATTTATTTGTAATAATGATACTGTTATGTAGGTAATTGCTTTTATTGTAACGTCTACGAGCAGGTGGTAGAATAAAATCGACATCGGAAACCGAAACAACTTTGTACTTATTTTGTTTTTCAAGGGCATGTGACACTTGGCACGAGGGATTTTAACAAAGTGCTCAACGTCAATTTCGATTAAGGGACTATGAGTTTCGATTAAGAGCAGCGGAGTGCGTACATGGTTGTTATCTGTGACACATAGTAACAGCTGATTTTACGTATAGATGCTACGCAATGGAAGCGGTTAAAAATGTACCGAAAACAATGAATTTACAATATTACTAGATAAGTAAAGGTCAAGGTTGGTCTGGACGTCCATTAAATATGAACATGTCGCTCTATTCGTGTTAGTCTGATCGCATTCGACAGAGCGGACGGTCAGGCATACGAGACCACGAGCTCGATCAACGGAATACCAATATGCCGCCTGTAGCAGTGCCCGATGAGGTATGCAATTTTGTATTTTGTTTTCACTGATATGTTCACTGATGTATTGACATTAAAAAGTTAATTAGGTAATTGAAATAAATACGTTGTGATGTGGAAAATTTAAATTAATAGAAGCATATATTTATCTCTCAATTTGTACATTAATTCCTTATTTTTAAATAGGTTTACTTGTTTTGCATTGTTATTTAATTTAAAGAGTTATTTCACAAAATGTTTTCATCATTTTACATTTAAAATGACAGTATTTTTTCACTTACGAATGTTATTTAAATTTTTTTAAATATCCCACTTATTATCCTACATTTGTTTTTCTTCTGCGTGCAAGTACTGGTTTCTAAGATATATTTTTTAAATATAGATGCCGAAGAAAAGTCTTCGAGTGGCCATCATTGGCCAGAGTACCTTCGCAGCCGAGGTGTTCAAGCTGTTGCAGCGAGATGGTCACGATGTGGTCGGCGTGTTCACAGTATTAGATAAAGGCAATAGAGAAGATCCTTTGGGTAAGTTAGGAATTACCTTACAAGTTGATAATATTTAATGTGTTTTTATTTCACTTTTATGTCGGTGGTTTAATTAAAAAAATATTATAGTGATTTGTGATTTACGTTTTAACTGTATTCATGTAGGTAATGTAGCAGCGATCCAAGCGAAGTAAATATAAGAATAGTTTTTTCATTGAAACTTATGTACCAAAGATATTTATAAACAGAATGTGAATTTGTGATATAAAAATGAACAAATATATTAGGAAAAAGAAATCAAAACTATTAAAAATAACAATTTTAATGACAGATTATTTAAAAGAATAAACTTATCACACCGTAGCAAGTTGTATCATAAATTAAAATGTACAGGTCCATGTGTACAAATAATAATTGTATTATCATTCATATTGATAACGTTATACTGCATTAAACTTTAAAAAGTTATAAAATTTTCATCAGTTTTATTTTAACGGACACGTGAGTAATAATAATAACATTATGCATCTCGATTTTCGATATAATAATATCAAGACAGCGAAGTAAAGCACTGATGTGTATACCAAGTGGAATTCATGTTACAGTATATTAAAATACAGTAACCGCGTTAAAATCCCAATTGAACCCAATACCACAGTATATAAAATGCAGTACATTAAAACCGTAATGCACGCTGTACTGTATATAACTTTATAAATAATAGCCATAAACCCTTTTATCGTTTCACTGTTGGACGTGTGTCTCCTCTCAGAGAGGGTTGAGGCAAGGTCTGCCTCGCTAGCCAAGTGCAGGTTAACAGACGAGGCTATAAGAAATAGTGATAGAAAATATTGAAAGTCCCATTAGAAATCGCTCGTGTGGAAAAAGCCTAATTGTAATTATGTAAGATCCGCTGTCACAACTTTTTGCATGTATAGACTCTGACTCGACATAACATACGAAACTCGTTTTGTACGAGATGTCTGTTGAAGGTCGAAATACATGATCTATGTACATATAATTAAGAATTAAGCAGGCTAGACTCGTGATTGCTTTCGTTTACTACTACTACTAGTTTCGGACCTGCACGAGTTCCTTCCTCATCAGCTCCCGCCGATCGCAGCGAGGTCGCGGCGGAGACTGAAGATATACACCCACATAGATATTCCTTTAACGTAACAACACGCCTGTAATCCCTGAAGAGGTAGGCAGACTGGTCTAGTACAGTCGCGCGTTTCGCCAACTACGTTTACGTTCCTTTATGGAATAGTTGTGAGTGTATTGTCATACACCGGGCACAGATCCAGACTCCGAGTCACGACTAATAGCTTCACGACGAGACAGTATTTTTATTTATTTATTTATTTATATACATATGAATTGATCGGTGTTTATGTTTACCGATGTTACCGGTTTTTTGTTTAAACAATTTTAAAGCAATTCTGTTTAAACTTGCTTGATAAATATTGCTAGTAATAATTTTGTCATGCTAAATATATGTTAAGCAGCTTTGCGTGGCTTTATTTATTTTACCACATTTACAGGCAATTTGTTTGTGTCAAAAATATTTTATATGAAAAGTCTAAATATTATTGGAAGTTGTACATCTGTAACTTATACCCCGGGAGTCTGTAGTACTCCGCTGTACGAGCGGTCATTGCCTCTGACTGCTGAGCGGGGGTCGTGGATACGATTCGGTATTTCTGTCATGAGCAAGATTTGGTACTGTTTAAGTGTTAAAGAAAACCCTAATATGTAATACCGTACGTACATCACATGTATGTGATGTACGTATATAAGTAGTTTGTTAGCTCTCTGGTCCCCATAGCACGGGCTCTGCCTAATTTAGGATAAGGTGGTCGCGTGTGACAGTTCAAGATATTTATTTATTCAGTTTAACTGAGTATCTATGTCATTGACTGCCTCGTTGGTCGTGTTGGTTGTAAGGGCGACTGCCGATCAGGAGGTCTTGGGTTCGATTCCCGGGTCGAGCACTACAGAATTTTTCTAATTTATATTTTCTAGTAGTGGCTCGGAGTCTGGATTTGTGCCCGGTGCATGGCAATAGGCTCACCACCTATTCCATAGTGGGA
>DWTO01000210.1:0-24641 GCA_018244755.1 Jemadia pseudognetus
CGAAGAGGTAGGCATTGGAATGTAGAACACTCCCACGTTTCACCAGTTACGTTTACGTCCCCCTATGGAATAAGTGGTGAGACTATTGCCACTTATTACACTGTTATAAGTCTGTGCAGATGAGTTTCAGACTTGTTGTGACTTTATTTACAACATTACTCTATTAATTTAGCTGGAACACAGCAGGTATATACACGATGCTGAAATATTTTACACAAAATTACCACATATCTCTGCTTGTTCAACCGGACCGATTCTAGTAGCAAAAATATTCAATATAATATGACGCTCTATTAATAGTACTTACATACACATACATATTGATGGCCGGTGGTTCCATTGTGTTCCTAAATATCATTTAATGACCCAAATTATCACACAATCGCGCATACATTAGTTTTTATAATAATCGCTTCGCGGCCACATCATTGCACCACACCGCGTGCCCTGCAACGAGTCGCCATAAACACTTATAAAGCATTGTGCTGGCACTTAATTAACTCCGCGTAGATTTATTGCGCCGACTGTCCCTTGGCCCGGAGAGCGACCGGTTGCCGAAACGATTTTATTTCACCAATTAATTGAAAAAACTAGGGTGTTCAAATTTTTATGCGGACGATACTGTAGCGGTCTATGTTATGTACCTGTTTTTTTGTAACCAAATTTGGTTACGCAGAATGTTGTTAATGGCATATGAAAATTCAGTATGTTAGATTTGTAACAGTTAATACCGACACGGAGAACTTTGGTTTTAACTTTCCATCCCCTAAGCGCAAAATATAAGCAATGCTCTAATAGACGCAGAATCATCGTTTTCATATTCATGTAAAAATATTAAAGCCATTTCAAACATACTGATCTTTTATTTGAACTACGAATAATTTAATTACAATGTAGTCAGATTAACTCTTGACGAGTACTTTTAAAGTTGGGTTAGATGAATTCTTGATCGTCATTCGATATTTGACGCCGACTTGAATATAATAGTCTTATGTCGTTAATACACAGTAATTTAAGTTCTAAAAAATATCTCTCTATCTAAAGAGGGTAATATTTATATGTCTCTATGTCAGATGACTTTCAAAATTTGTAATATTAATAAAAAAGGCTGTATTCATTGCAAATAATAAGTATCCATTGTTAAAGTAACGTGGTGATAATATTTTTTTTTATTATTTTTTGTCATAAGCATAATATGTATTAATTTATTACGTTCGTCTATGTATCATTCTATTCTCTCTATTTAGAGTCATATATTTATATGTTTGACATTTTGTTAACATTTTTAACATAATTAGCTACTTCAAAATAAGGTGCATATATCACTGAATTTTAGTACAGAATGTCTTCTTGGTCAGTCTCCATCTAAGTAATACTGTTAACAATAAAATGTTAGTCTACCAAACCTTAAGAAATGCGCATAAGAATAATACAATCGCCCCGAGTGTAACCCAAGCATTACATGTCAAAAGTTACAAGCGAAACATGTTGCCCTCTACACGTGCGCGTAGGGTTGTCGCTAATGTGATTGAAAATTTAGACTTACGTTTAGTTAAGTTAGTATCTTTCCTAATTTCATTAGTGCTATTATAAAATTTGTGTTTATGTGTTAAGTATGTGTGCAAGTTTGTCTCAATATTTGGCGATATAATTAATCTTGATTAGTAAGACTAAGCATTTATTTCTGTCACGTCAATTTTTTTTATCTTACTCTTGTTGCGAGTCGACGGTGTCATTTAACACTCTATGATGTTTTTCATTCCTACTAGTTATATTATAGCTAATTATATTCACAATAATTATAACGGAATTTATAACTCCTGACGCGTATCAATCGCCATAATGTAGGAATACTGCCAACCCTATTACCTGTATAATATATATAACACAATAATATGTTGGGGGACGTGTATGAGCATATTAAGTTAAGGCAGGGTCAGACATGTCTTGTTCAATAATTAATTAAAGAGATGAAAGATAATCGCACCTTTTGCGTGACACCTACTATTCATTCAGCTAACGACTTGGCTTAACATGAGAAATAACTTAGTTTAAAGTTAGACATATTAGTTATATTCGGTATTTCTTACCTAGTTTACTCTACCAGCTTTCCTCACAAGTCTGTATTCTATGCTTCAAATTGCTTTTTAATTGACGTATATATTACGCTGTAGTGTAATAAATTAAACACAACCTTAATTCGACCATTGTGCCTATAGCAAGGTGTGTGTTGTCCACTTCGGTCAGCTGACAGAAGAATAATGACTGTATCAACAAAATACCTACGAAGCACTTTTTGCTTTATAGTTCTATTATTACTGTACTAGTCGTTGTCCGTGACTTCGTTCGCGTTTTCGTAGAAATTCCAGATTTTCTAGATACAAAAAATACCCTAAATCTTAGCCGGTTGACATGTCATCATCCCTGTAAATTACATTAAAATCTAATCATAAATTTTTGCGTGATAAGCGAACCTACAAACAGTGAAAAATATCAATGGCTGCATTTCCGATACTTGAGAAATGAACACTAACAAACAATTACTATAAAATATATCATATACAGTTTATGTTCGTCACTGCTCTATACTATAAACATATGTATAGATTACCACCATTCAAATAACATACGAAGAATCATTTGATTTAGAAGAATATTTATTTTAATTGGATATGTGTGTGTACTAACCCTATTAACTTTTTAAAGTTGCAGCTTACACTACTGAATCTCTATAATTTTACAAGCATGGCATACTTAAATGTTACTATATCATGCTGAATAGGGGTACTTGAATAATATGGACTTCTAGAACGCTAATTACATGAATATGCTATAACGAGCTGGTGTGAAAAAACATTGCTCTATCATCGTATAAAGGCGAGAGCACACTGTTGTTAATTTCGTTTAGATTCAAATTTAATTTATAAAAAAGATTTACCTAACAATACAATAATGTATAAGGATTTTAGCAATGAAAACGCTTTAAAGTCTGTATATGCAAAGACGCTTTAAAAAACTAGTGTAAACAAAAATCGCTTCAGTAAAGGTGAGAGTACATGCGCCGAGGCGGGTGCACACTCGCTGATAATTAAAGAGCCCGAGATGATAAATAACGAACTGTCCGAGTTTTTACCGCAGATGTCATTATCTCCACCGACTCTATCACCCGTCAGTCGATTACGTTGTTTGGATTTATATAGAGCTGCTCGGCGTTGCACGCGATCAAGATGTGATCAACATAGCTTCTGATGTTAAACACCGAAGTGGGTGGGATGTTTGGATTGAAGTTATTTGGCAAAATATTATTTAATCCAAAGTTTCTCATTGTCATTATTTTGGATTGGGTTGAGCACTTCGGAACCCTAGTTGTTTAAGACTTAATTTGCAATCTTAAATTTCGTAAATCTATAATTTTTTTTTATAAATTATGAGTACCATGTGAATTATTTGTATCTGTTATCCTAAATTGTAATCAGCCAATTTGCACTGCGAGATAAAATATAATACCTATCCATCAAAATCAACTTAATTAAATTCTAAATTTGTAAGCACTTGTAAAGTTTAGCTCTGATTTTTTTCGTAATACACGTTCACGATAGCCAATGTGTGACAAATATGTTATATTACGAATAACTTCACTAACAGCTCTATACAGATAATATTTGATAGCGACGCGACAGCGTAGCGCATGTATAATCGAGTCGCTCTTGATGAGACGACGGTACCAGCTTTTTTGTCGTCGCCGTTGCATCTACGATCCGGGGTGAAGTGTTTACAGCTAACGACCACGACATACGACGCGACTATACGACGATTATGATTTAAGATCAGCTGACGACCACGACATACGAAACGACTTTGTAGACTTGTTGGTGTCGTTGGAATTAAATGTAGTGAAATAAACGTACTTTTTTAACCTGCAGTGGCGTTGCAGAATATGCAAATATAAGTACACCTTTTTTTTGCTTAATAACGGATTCGGTTAATCACGATTGACAATCCGTTAGTTGTTATAAAAGCGGCGCTTCCCTTATATCACCAATGGGTCGTTTTGGCTGTATCCATTATATTAATTTTGCTTCTCAATATATTTGTATAAGCATACCTCTTCGGGGATTACAGGCGTGAAGTTACGTATTATTTTTAATGTAATTGATATCTGCTCGAGAAACAATAAGATCGTAACGTCGTGAGTTGTAAAGGTTTTAACATTTGTGAAATCTGTCAAAAAACGTAAGGGGAAACAAATATTTATAATTGACCGTAAAAAGTGTCACACGATTGCCTTAATGCGGGTCGCTCTGTAATTGGTTCGTGTTGTCGGTATCGTGACGGCTGAAAAATTGTCAACATTAGTGGATTGAGGGGCGCGGCAGCGGCTTGCGTCACGCGTTAATCCCGCCTGCGTTAGTGTCAACGTCCATTGGCTTTAATAAGCAAAGAAGGCACATCAAATCTCAGCCAAATTGCTCTTCTAGAGCATAGTAAAAAGGAATATGGCCAGCTTTATGGCAGAAATAGATGTAAGTAGATTAAAATCCTAAGATAGTTTGTCAATAACTGCTACAAAGTATACAATTAAGATAAATAAACCTGTACTCCAGTGAAACTAATTCTTGTCCCGATAAAAAAATTACACTAAACAACACCATCTTTATCTTTTTGCTGGAGGTTCATAGAATGGAACCACCACCAGGAGTCATCATTTAGAGCTAATAATTCAGAGGGGCAAGTTGCCTTAGCTGGCTGTTCACATTCAATATTCATTATCATCATCATCAGCCGTTGGTCCACTGCTGAACATAGGTTTTGAGGGGTTTGTGCCCGTAAACATTTGCCCAATTAAAATTATTTAGAATGTAACTTTATGACCGCATCCCGTGTCACCACATACAGCACGCGAAACAAACAATATAATGCTATAATAACGTACCTTGATAACGTAAAACAACAAGAGCAACTGTTTCAAACCAGAGATAACGTATGTTTATTCGCATTCCGCTCGTATAAATGTGTTTTCAGTTTTAGAAAATCTATTAGAGCAGTCAGAACTCAAAAGGAATTGGTGTGTCATTGTCAAGGACGAGCTAAATAACGCTCGATGATTTTGATGGTTGTATCAGTGGATAACTGAATTTGCAATTTAACTGTTTATCTTTTAATCTCGTATACTAAGTCACATGAACACTCCTATTCAAGGCGATGTCATGCTCCTTTCTCTTCATGCTAACGTTAGAGGAGATTTTTATGTAGTTAGTAGTGAAACACAAAATGGATTTCCTACGTTTGTACAGACAAACAATACAACTATATTGGAAGTACTCTACTGGCCTCCAGCGGGAATTAGTTTCAAGTGTACCCTAGCTCTGAACACGGCGCTTTCCGCGAACGGTAAATACAATAACATTTGCGAAGGACTCGACCGCTGTAGTGGAAGAAGAGTTGAACACTCAATTATCCTTCATATGACTTAGAATTCTCTAGAAAGCTAATATTTACTTTTATTAAATATGTATATAACATTTTTAAATTCTTGATATTTGCCAGATTGCTAAGGACTTGGTCGTGCGTAATATCATAATATTTCTATTCGAAGTGAAATATAATGATAATGTCGGATGCTCCTACCTTCCCTAATAATTATTTGGGTGTCATACGCAGCACACAAATAGAAATAAATTATTAAGAAGACGTTACTCACAAGTGTACGAACCGGTGTAAATTGGCCCTGTAAATGTCTGTCACCGGCAATTAAGCCCGGGAACTGCCGTATACACGAAGAAACGCTGACGGGGTTGATAATGATGAAGATGAAAGGTGTTTTATGACATCCACTGCGTTCGTATGGAAAACTAGTGTTTAGGGCTGGCGGTGTTTTCACAATTTGTTTGTAATAAAAGCTTAACCGAAAACGATAAATTACAAACGTACACAATAAATACACTCTGCACAATCAGAGACCTCAATGACGCGCCCAATCTCCGTTTACGGGGCCGCGAGTGAGTTAATCACACGTTTTAATGGCCTACTAGATTTTTCTATCTAAAATTTCTAGTGGTTATTAGTGGCTATAGTCTGGTTCTGTGCCCGCTGTGTGGCAATAGTCTCAGTCCCTATTCCGTGATAAGAAGTAAACGTAAGTGGTGAAACGTGGGAGTGTACTACAGTCCTCTGGCTACCTCTTCGGGGATTACAAGCATGATTTTACGTTTAAAAATTATTTGATAAATTAAGCTCCATAGCAGACAATGATGGTTAAGAACCATGAAAACATTTAAAAGGACAAAGAGCAATTAATTAACTTTATGCCAAAATGAAAAGATTTTTGGATGTTCGTGACACAAATCTCTTTATGGAGGGTATTTATTGCAATGTCACGATATATCATCAGACTAAGTTAAGCTCAGTTGTATTGTAACAATTTGAGAAAGTTCAATGATTTCTGCGGACACCTTTAGTTGCTACTTAGTTAGAATGATGTTTCTTTTGACCACCCGATACTAGCAACAATTAAATTTAGCCGAAACCACAGCGTAGTGCAGAAAGAGTGGTTCAATTTTAAACCAACTATTGTTGTTAAGCGAAATATATGTTTTTACGTACTAGAAAAACAAATTAGGAAGATTTTGTATTACATATAGAGAGAAAATATGACATAATACGCTACACCGGAAGACAACAGCTAAGTTCAATAACCGATAAAAGATACTCGCACGTAGATTACATGTCGAAAATCGGCAATCAATATTACGATTAACGAACAAAAGATCCAAGGTTGATGAGTGTCCGATGAGTCGGCGTAACTGCTATGATTGTGACGCAAACTTATTATTATTGGCAACGATCAATCTTCCTTTACAAGGAATCACAAGTAATGGCTTTCAATTGCCACGTGTTGATTCCACTGTAGATCTTAGTTACCGTTAAGTGTAAAAAAAACACGCTTATTGCTTTTGGCAAACTTACTTACTTAGTTCGTAACTTGTCTACACATGTATAAGCTTCTAATCTGTGCACGACATTATGTATGTACAATACAATAGTTTGTATAACATTATGTCTCTGTGTGTCTTTGTAATGTCTCTGTATGTCTTTGTGATGTCTAAGTCTGGACGCCGCTGGCGAAGTTAGGGAAGTAAGCAAACGCATTTCCCCAACTTGCCGCCTAAAGTTGAATTCAGTTGTGATGTCAAATAATCCATCTTTACCACTACCAAGATGCCTTTGCATAAAGCATAATCTCTTTATGCATACCTATATTAAAAACTGATTTGTGAAATACTCGTTTAGTGAGTAGTACTCAATTGAAATGTAAATTAAAATTTCTTTTCCTAATGTTTCATGTAAATCGATTTGGATTTAAACGTTCTTAGCTAAAAACAGGAAGCAATTATTAATATCAAATCAAAATTAATGAAAATTCTCAAGCCTGATTTGATATTAATTAAGGTTCGAGAATTTTAACATTGTTTAATAGTCTTCTTAGGTAGATCGCTGAGAATGATCGCACATAAGGCACTTAATACTCGCAGTACGACGATTACCACCAGTTAGAGACAAGAAATACAAATGAATAACAAATATATATTATCGATAGATTAATTGGCATTCATTCAAGCGTAGTTTTAATGTTCTCAGGCTACTATCAATGTTCCTTCTGAGAAACGAATATGTAATTTCTGTCTAGGAATGCAAAACTCTGCACAAGACTTGAATATTAAACACTGAATATCTTCCAGTGAACAGACATTGTGAAAATTCAGTTCCATCGAGAAATGGAAATCCTTCGCTTCACTTGCATTTTGTCATTAATATGATTTCGAATCCATATTTCTAGAAGCCGGATACTGTTACAATAGCTAAGACTTAAATGTAATTTTCAGAACTGATACAAATCGCTATTATAACAATTACAATTGATGTTGATTTTACAAGTTTCATATCACGTTACACACGTATGCACAATAAATATATTTCTTCGTGTTTCATGATTTTCTAAAGCTTAATATAGGAAGTCTAAAACAAAGAAACATTTAAAATAGGAATTCTACCAGTGCACTCGTGTTTCAAATTTATAATAAATAGATTGCGCAATGAAACTTAAGAGTATTTTGATAGAATTCATATTAAAAACAGTCTTAAATATGATTTTTATGTTCCGCTGTGTTTCTGCTAGTGTCCCCTTTAACAGCTTAAAAATATTCAACACAATGATTGTCCTATTGACTTATATCTGCATGATTTCTTACTGAAATATAGATGTGTAGTAGGTAAGAATTGTGTTAAGACAACGGAGAACTATATATATATTTTATACAGATTCGATTAGACCTATTTTGAGTAAACAAAAAACAAACAAAACGTATCACTGCAGTCTGACGTGGATGGACTAGCAATTTCCAGGTGTCGAGCATTCGGAAATGGAACGCAAGATAATTATCAGAACGCAATGCTCCGGGACATTGGGTTACCCAAATGTTTGTTCATCGAACCGAAATGCATAAAACAACCAGGACTACATTGTCACGTGGAGGGAAATGAGAACGCCACTATGACATTTCAAAGTTATGTGAAGTTGAATTGGTTTACCCCTTGGTTTACCCCCGTTAATGACGAACATGTAAAATGAGCAATTTAGGTAAATAAACTTTTTGGAATTTCGTGTGTATCACTTTGTATCTGTGTGATAAAAAAACTTATTTGTAATTAATTTATATGCATCTGGTTGTATTAAAGATATTAGAATATTATCACAAGTAGGTACTGAAATTCAGTATATAAGTTAAGTATATTAGTAAACATATGTAAGTTACAAGGGACAAAAATTAGATTTGCATATTTCGTTTGAGAAAGAATTATTATTACCTATACATGATAACTAGAACAATAAAATTATATCTTATGATTTATAAACTGGAGATTTAGTATACAAGTACGTTAAAATACGACAACACTGTAAATTCTTTTAAAACATTGTGTTTTGTAGCTGTTGGTAAGTAAATATTACATTTTCTGTGGTCTGTATGGGTCATCTAAATTAACTAGTTGGAAGTAAATCTTAAAAGATTACGTGATTTAACGAAATGCGTACATAAAATTTAAGTTAAATCTTTGCATACAACCTTAGTTTGTAATCACTGAAATCTTTAGTTTTGAATGTTAAATAAGTTAAATGTTAAATAATTAAATAATAAATGTTGATAAAATGTAGACTGAATATACTGGTACTCGTAAATTACAAACAAGTTCTGAAGTTTTCACTTGATAACATTTTGCATTAATAGCAAAACAATTATGTTATTAGAACAAAATAGCCTGAAATAACAATCGTGTCTGTTCTCCCGTTAAAAATATAATTAATGGTTCCCAAAACGTTCGAACAAAGTCACTCAAGCAAATGTCGAAATTCGTACCAGTCACGGACTGAAATTAAAATGTTTTCGGCCGTTATAAGACTATCAAATAAGATAAAGGGTCTTAAATAATTTTTAATATTTATGTCACTTCCTCGTTATAACTATGTACTACTACAAAATTTAAAACACTGTCTCTTTAATTGATGATCTTAACTACATTACAAAGTAGCTTGAATATTACAAAGTTTAACATTTCGTAACACGCTTTACGAAGCTATGTTCATTTTTAAAATTGAAACATCGCACGGGAGCCTGGCGTTGGTGTTTTGCAATTTAAATGTAGACATTTCTTCACCAACCCGTACTGATTAATTTTGAATTCTAAAGTTTCTGTTTCTTCGTCAACTCTTAGTTCCTATTAAAATTTATTCACAATTCTTAACAAGAAATTTCTATGTTATATATGAACGAGCCTATAATATTAATTAAACTTTTCATTAGATAAGATGCAAGCTAATACAAAAAAAAACAAAAACTTTGAAAGAATATTGTCCCATCGATTTTTACACTTGAACGTATTATTTCCTTTGTTCTAGAAAGCAACAATAACAGTTTGTTCCATTTAAACGCACAATAGACGCCGCATAGATACGAGTATGAACAGCGCGTGAACAACACGAAGCGAGAACGGACGGAAACGGGACGCCAGCGCCGGGTTTGCTTCCTTTACGGTACACAGAATGCAACTGACGCCCACGACAACAAGAGCATCACACTTTCTTAGTTACCCACCATATTTTCTATTCTTAGTATTAAGGTAAAATCACGGCTATAGTTCCCGGAGAGATATGCAGAGGAGTGTAGTACACTCGCACGGTTAACCGGTTACGTTTGTGTCGCATCGTGAAATAAACGGTGAGCCTATTGCCGTGCACTAGGCAGAAATGTTAGGTTAGTAAAATACATTAGTACTCGACTCGGAATATGAACCCAGGATCTCTCGATCAGCAGTCGCGCTCGCCACCATTCGACCAATTTGGCAATCGTAACCGAATAAAAAATCATAAATTCATATACAGGCAAGGATCACTTTCTATTCTATATAACATATATAATTATTAGTACTAGAATTCCCTAACTCTAATAAAGACATTAGACCCTAATTAAGATTTTACATGTTTACCTCCAGTTCACATACAATAGTAATTTGTTGATTTGAAAGAAAAAATACAATCGACTGACTTCTATTTCCCTACATCTTTCCTCCTAATTATTTTTATCGGGTACTATTTAAATACAGGATATTATAAACCAAAATATTGACACTTTTGTAGACTATTATTCATTGAAAGTACACACATAAATATAGTTCGCGATTAATCTACATGATTTACAACTGGAAACTGGTATCATAACTTACAGGAAACTTTCCGAAATCCTATAAAGCAATAAATTCAACATGACAAAGACAAGCAGAGTGGCGCAGTGGAAGCGTGCTGGGCCCATAACCCAGAGGTCCGTGGATCGAAACCACGCTCTGCTAAATTGAATTTTTTTGTGTAAGTTGTATGCATGTAAATAATTTCACATAGATTGTGTTGTGATCACATCCCTGTTTATTTAATTATTTCATTAGGTTGCGTAAAGTTAAAACAAAATTATATTCATGATACTACAATTATGTATTACCTAATTCAAAATATGTATTTACATACTGTTTAATGTAATCTATAAGTTCTTTATTACTGTATTAAAAATGAAAATGTCTTGTTTGTTTATTCGCATTTATCTCTGAAACTACCACTGGGATTTGAAAAATTCTTTTTTGGACTATATTGTGGTCACATTCATGAGAAAATCAATACACTAACAAATATTAGATATAATTATTATTGATATTTGTGAAATAAGTCGGATGAAAAAGAGCTACCGAAATGCGGGGGCTGGCGTAACGCATAGAGGTGTAGGTACATCAATACAAAGAACTACAGATATATTGGTTCTTAGAAGACCAAGAAAAATTCCGCGATGCCATGTATTTATCTGTTACAAATGAGCCACAATAAGGTAATTAATTTTAAAAAGTGATGATTTACAAGTATTATATTGAGACATGACATAATCCTTTCAAACAAAAGTTGTTTCATTTAAAGACAATTTTATGAGTCCCCAGAACAACGGGATATTATTTAGAATGAAAATAAAATGGGTTACTATGAAAATAAACTACAACCTCGATTCAATTCAATAGCCACAAATTTGCTAGTTTTTAAAAGTATAACTAAATGTAAAAAAACTTAATCGAGCAGTTTATTATTCTTAATAAATTAATCATCTAAGAATATTATTTACAGAAATTCCTGTGTATAAAAATAGCTATACTGATTTAAGCAATTTTTGCATTTGGTCTTGGAGTACCATAGATTAAATGGTTTAAAAAAATATTCGTAGCGAGCCAAAAGAGATAGATACATTTTCAAAGAAATGAATATTCATACAAAATTGTATGCGTCTAAAATTCATACTGCATACCATCGATGTTTTACTGCCATCGCATATCAATTAAAATTCAAATCAGTTTTCGCGATTTGATCCTACTCCACTATGAATGAATTTTATGAAGCCCGCAAGACCCATTTAGCGTTTATTACGAACTACGGATTACAGTACATTTCTGAAATTGAAATTCAGCATTTCAAAAATTACTTTATCAATAATTCGTCCATTTAGGGGTTGCTTACAAGTACACAAAAAATTTTGCTTTGTAGTCTGCCATCTCCAACCCGCGTCCACAGAGTGACTATTATGGGTATAAGCTTCCAGGAGAAGGTTATGTCTAACAACTGCGATAGGATTATAATGATTGCTTCATAGCTCCACTCTTAACTTGCATTTTTTGGAGCTTAGAAGAATATCTAAACAAAAAATGTCTAGATATTCTTTCATAACAGCAAAGTACGAATTGATCAAAATTTTAAGGACACACTCCGATTATGTCTACACTATGTAACTTAATAATCAATCGAATAAATTTGCTTAATATAAGAATATAAACCCTGTTTAATTCCCACAACTTGCTTGGTGCCTACGTTAACATACATACTATTATTGTAATTAATATTTTTGTGCCCGGTCAATAGACTGGCCCTCTATTCTATGTTAGGTACGTATAACTGGTCATAACTGGGAGTACTGCATTCCTCTGACTAACGCTCCGCGGTAATATAGGTGTGATGTCATGTTATTCTATAACACCCTTTCTTGCAGCCAAAATCAAACAGACACATAATAATATGTGAAATATTCACGTTTCAAGAACACAAAAAACTCACACGCAATCAATTCGTGTTTGTTATCCCGCCCACATTGTTACAATACAGCAGTATTTGTCTGCAGCTTAAATGAGTCCGGAAATAAACTGTGTGTTGGACTGCGCCGCTTACTTGTCGTGCATACGAATCGCGTTGCTGCAGGACGTGGAAATGGGTAGTCTTTCCATTTCCATGTAAATCTCGTCGCGTCTCTGTTTCGATTATTTACATCGATATATTGTTTATACACTTCTGTCCTGTTTGGTTACAGCGGTATATCTGTGGACTCAGTTTTCTTGAATTTAGAACTTATTTTTGAATTTGAAACGAAATATGCACAAAAATAGCCATACCTTAAATACCCTAAATCTCGTTCAACTCAAATAATGACTACCCTCGAAATGTGTATTTAATTCTAATAAAGTATAAGATAATTTTATGTATTATATTACACCTAAAATTAGCGATTGCCGATTGAGAGATCCTAGGTTCAAATTTCGGGTAGAGCACTATTGGATTTATCCAACTCAGATTATATAGTAGGGGCTCGAAGTCTGGTTATGCGCCTGGTGTATGGCTATAGACCTATTGCAAAGTGAGTCGTAAGCGTAACTGGTGAAACGTGGCAGTGTAGGTACTAGACACCTCTGC
The DNA here is from genome assembly GCA_018244755.1 of Jemadia pseudognetus. Lineage (NCBI taxonomy): Eukaryota > Metazoa > Arthropoda > Insecta > Lepidoptera > Hesperiidae > Jemadia > Jemadia pseudognetus. The sequence continues at coordinate 13,319 of DWTO01000210.1, forward strand.
CTATCTCTTCGGGGATACAAGCGTGATGTTACGTTTATAAATATCATAAAATATTCGCACACAAATTATTTAATATTAGGCACATCACCGGCTTTTCTGGATTATATGTCGATATATAATAATATGTATGTAGCGCATATGCACTGCGAGTAAAAATTTTGCTTGCTGCAAAATTGCACCGGAAATAAAAAGCGTATGTGGCGTATTTGCTGCATGGTTCGTTGCTTGCGAATCGCATTGAAATCATATTGTAATGCTGTATTAAGATACGGAAAATGCATTATTTGTACGAGGTTGAAGATATTTTAAAAATCCCAATGCTCACAGATCATTTTAACAACATTAATCTAAAGAAAACATTTGGACTGGTTGCATAAAAATTTTCAATTACTATGCAACAAAAACATTGATTTCTATCAAATTTCTTTTACCACTACTTGAAAGTGAACCGTTAAATTCTTAAAAAAAAATATTTTGTGTCAATATGAACTCTTTGTATGATGGTTATATACATATGAACCGCCTTAACTTATGCATGTTTTTTCGGCAAGGAATAGCTTCGGATCCATAAGAGGCGGCGAAGACTGATCACTCTAACTTTGTGGGATCACGTCAGTGCGTTCTGTTGCTGACCCAGCAGATTTAATCCGACTATAAAGTTGGAATGCATAGCGTTTTCTTTTATCTTCATGTATCAGCCGTTTCTCTTCAACGTTCTTCTAACCAGAATGCGCTGCCGAGAGGTGGACCTAAATGCAACGAGGCTTCCACTAGATCCATGTAGCCATCAACACATAGTTCCGGCAACCTTGGTATTAATTTGTCATACTTTCATTTTTTAAATGATAATGTTGTGAAGGCAAAGGCAAGGCATTTATTGTCTATGAAAAACAGTCACGAGAACAGCTAGTACAAAAATAATTCAGTGTTTTGTCAGCTTTACAGAACGCTAAATTATTTCGCAATCTCACACGCCCATTGTTCGGAAACGTTCACAATAGTATGTTGTTTGTATTTTGGTCCGTTCGCATTTCACATGTTTTTTTTGTTCATCGTAATTTCTTTTCACAGCGCTGGTCGTGTTTTATACTGTTTCGACAATACAGTTTAATTTAGGAAAATTTGATTGCTCAATTGGTTACGGATTCAGTTGTTGGATACGCGGGGGACCGCAAGCACGGATCGATGCCAATACGAAATAACTTTCCAGTTAAATTTGCGAATGGACTGTCAGTGATATTCGTAATATAAACGACACTCAGCTTGTCGGCCCAGACAAGCCATTATCGTTAATATCCTGGAAGCGAGTAGACATGGATACTTCTAATATGAGTCAGCTTTAAAATTACTTCATTAGTATTGAAAGCGGATTAGTATCAAATTCATTTGTCTGAATTTTACAAAAAAACTTGACGTCTTCGAAAATTCTTAATAACTCAAAATTTGCTAGCGTATAAAACATAGACCGACCGGTACAGTTCGTACCGATATTTTAATATAATTATTTATTTACTTTTAATGTTATATTATGAACTCTGATTGATTGATAATGCTCGTACTCAGCTTTGAATTAAGCATTCGATTATTAGTCACAAGAATATTATAAATATGGAGCATTTTATTGACAAAAAATTTGTACCTACATACGTTTTTTCACTTTTGTTTTAGAGATTTAACTTGACTAACTGAAAACATACGATTATAAAAGACGAATCCCAGCAAACAAATCAGATTAAATATTATACATATCTACTAGTACATTTTCGTAGTTATTATCCTATTCGGTAATATTCACTGAGCTAATTCGGCCAATTGCACTGTTATTGGCTGTCATTATGTCCGGTTTACAACTCATCGTATATTTTATGGCCGAGATAAACAGACATTGAAATTGTACGTACGTACATATTCAGCCTTAAGTTATACAATATAATTACAAGAATAATAATTATATTTAATATGAAAGAAGTCATTATCATCATAATCACCATCAGTCTATCTAAGCCCACTGCAGAACATAGGCCTCCGATGAGGGATGTTTTTCCATATTCCTCATGTTGGATGATCGAAGAGCACGGCGTCTCGCATGGCTTACACTACTATCCATAGGCGCCTAGGGCATTTAACAGTGCGGAGCCATACCGTTTAGTCGCTTGACTAATTTATCAATAAAAATACGATTATCGATTACTTTGGCTGGCTTAGGGCGTAATTTTTATACGTCCTACCTTCGGGCTACACTAATAAGCGAGAAATGGAACACACTCCACCACGCATTTCCAGTACGCATCGGCGTATATACAGATTGACTACTGGATAGTTTAAAATTGTCTTTTAAGCCCTCGACGATTATTAAATTAGCAATATATACTGAAATACCAGTATTAAGGGCTTAAAGGGAAATATTCGTGAAGTTTCCGCTATCGGTCATTCATTCAAAATCCGTTCTCGCACCTTGTTGCGTTACTTATCAGATTACTTTGTATTTACAAACGGAACAACGCTACAGGCATATAGGTAGTAATTATTAATTTAGTGAGAACATGATAGTGATAACATGGTAGTCATAACATGGTCGTCATAACATGATAATCATAACATGATAGTGATAACATGATATTGATAACATGATAATGATAACATGATAGTGATAACATGATAGGGATAACATGATAGTGATAACATGATAGTGATAACATTTATTGTCAAACATGTTATGATATTCCATAGTGGGACGTAAACGTAACTGATGAAACGTAGGAGCATAGGGTACTCTCCTACCTAACTTTTCAGAGATTGCTAGCGTGAAATCACGTGTCTTTTTATACTATCATAAAAGACGCGAGCTAGGAATAAAGAATAATGCACATTCAGTTGCGCGTCGCACTTGAACAGGTGAAACGCGACATAAAAACGAAACACACAATTAATACACTTTTAATTGGACTAATAGTATCCCCGCGAACAACTTTAGTGACGTTGCGAATAATTTGCTCGTTATTTTGAATGCACCGCATTTATAAACAGTTGGCACGGATCCAATTTACAATGTGCACAATTTGTAAAGTTTACAAGGGTCCGCCGACAACACTAATACGTGACTACGCGAAGACACAGCAAGCATAGGCGCTTAAGTTAGGCACTTGGGGTCAATTCATTCTTGGAAAAGCATTTGTACTAGTGACTGCCTTGTTGGTTTTTTGGTTATAAGATCTACTGCTGATCGAGAGGTTCTGAGCTCGATTCCAGGATCTGATACTGTATGGTTTTTCTAAAGTGGAATACCTAATAGTAACTCGTTGTCTGAATTTGTGGCCGGTGTACGGCAATAGGCCCATCATCCATTACATAACGGAACGTAGAACGTAACAGGTTAAACATGGTTTATACTACACTTCTCTACTAACCTCTTCAGGGATTTTTAATTAAGTACATGATACATGCTGTAAAACTAATGGATAACATTCTGTAGAACTCAGAGTTCTGCGATTACGCTCTTTCAGAGTTCCACGTAGAGAGTGGAGTCAGCAACTTATACATGGCGATTGAGGCAGACTATAGGTTTAGTTTTGCTTATTCTAAAATAAGACTAATATATCTACAATGTTCTCTAAGGTTTGTGCCGCCTTGTAACCCAAACATTTCCAGCACCGCAGGATGCCCTTAAAACTTTCTTATTTTTATAGAAGATGAGATTCTAACATATAACAATAAAGGAATTGCTGACTACAATGAATTTGACATAAATCTAATTTTGATTATCCTTACATATTGTCCCCTAGAACATCTCAGCGTACATTCTGATGTGGCTGATGAACAAAATTATTTTATTGTCAGTGGTAGCGTAAAGGATCCCAAGATCCATCTTGTCAATCAAGTCAAGTGTCAATCTATCTCATTGTGACATGATGTGATAAGTTATCATTATGAAATAAATCACTGATAACATCAATGATTTATTTAATAACGGAAACGTTCTACCTAAATTTAATTCCTCACGCGTTTCAATTAGGATTACGTAAGAAAACAAGGATCACAATTAGAGGCTGTCGTTGCTGGAACTGCTACAAAGAGAATCGGTACACTTTGCAAGCGCAGTAGGAATGACAAAGTATGCAATTAGACCAGCACTAATCCCGCTATTCGTTAGGTGTAAAAAAATGTCGTGCATACTTTTCGCATCTACATATGCAATCAAGCTAACACTGTTCTTTTTACATGCAAAATATATTGTATCTTTATTCATAGTCCTGACAAAGTCAACCGTATTTTTATATTCAAGTTATACCATCGAATTAAAAAAGTATAATTGTAACTATAAGTACTGAGCTTGTAGTATATTTATAGAATTCCTAAATGTTTCATATTTCTTTCTGTACCTCTACTATATAAGGTTTCAGTGACCAATAATATGTAGAACCACCTCGGCGGGTAGCTTAAAGGGTAGCGGTAAGGGTAGGCTCTTAAATTACACCCAAAAAAATTAATAAACACGTATTTTGAAATATATAGGTACACATGTATTTAAAGCTATACAGGTAAGGTTTTACTATTTATTTATTTTTAAAACATGGGTATAAATGGTAATGAATCTTTTACTAAAGCAGCATACTTTGATGTATTTAAATTCTTAGTGAAAAAAATAAGCAAATACGAAACACATCCAAGTGCAGTACGAATGATGTTGGCTGGATTCCCAAGTAGATAGATTCCTAATTGAATTCTAAATGAGAAAATGTATTCAAAGGTGCCTCGTTCGAAAAACATGTGCCTTTTATATGTGTTTAAAGTAAAACGAGAAAACATTTAACTGCTACCAAACGTACATTTGAGATATTACATATGAAGCTTTCCTTCATTTCTCTATTTTTACTATATTAAAATTGTAATTAAATAAAAATACCCCGTAAAGTAGTGATGACGCGTTTAAACTCGTGTTCAATAATTTATTCAATTAATACATACATACATAACCTCACGCCAGGTCCCTTGCAGGGTAGGCAGAAAGCAATTTTTTTTTCAATTAATAAATACCGGTATAGATTTACCATCACCAAGAGAAATTTTCATCGTAGTTCATTGAATTTATATCAATGCCTACTCGTAAATGTGTTTTTATCTTTGTTAAAATTCATAAATAATGGTTTACAATGAGCAGAAAATTACCATGTACAAAAAGCGTATCATTAAGGACGTCATCTTTCTCTGTCTCTCTTCCTCTCTCTCTCTCTCTTTCGTCACGTGGTGACTTTTGTTGTTACAACAATGGGTATTTAATCTCAAAACACTGATACTTTTCTTAATATTTACACAACATTTCGTAAAAATGTAACTAAATAATAAATAACATAAAATTAATCATATTAAAAAGAGAAAAACAAACTTTAAAATTTGCTTTTCACTACTTTGCATTAGTCCCTTTCAGTTTCATATGCGCAATGCATACCAAATGTATAGGTAAGGTTGGCAGAAAATGCTTGCTATCTTGATCAAATGGATTACGAAATCGCTATTACACTGAAGTGGCTACGTGTTCGTTTACTGTTCTATGTATACTGTGCGATAATAAATTTGAATTTCACGTGGCCTTCGCAAACAACTTACCTGTTACAATAAAAGTTACAGTTCCAATTTTAAATTTAAATAACTCTATATTAATATATGTATAGAGGCATGAGAGCAATTCTCTGCGAACTGATCGCTTTAATCTTACTATGGCGGACTGGGCTTTGAATTAAAATGTATTTTTTCTAGTGACATCCATTTTTTTTTCCTATTTTAATACTGCGATTACATCTTGAAAGGAAACAGCCAAATGCACTATTATATACGATATTATAAACGCACTATTATTATATAATATATAACAAAAATATTATAAAAATAATATTCATTGTCATCGTCATCATCATCAGCCTATCTTAGTCCACTGCTGGACATAGGCCTCCACCAAAGAGCGCCATCGCGCCCTGTCCTATTCATTGTAATCATCATTAATTTAAACATTACTATGTTTAAATTCTAAAATGTTACTACAAACTTGTAATGCTCGAAGAAGTAAGCACAGAAATATAGTACACGCCTAAGTTATGGAATAGATGGTGAACATTACCATAAACCGGGCACTAAATTAGACTCCAAGCCACTAGTAAAAATTTCGAGTTAGAATCGAGCAGTCCCCGACATTTTTACTTATGTATGTACAATGTTCAAATAATGGCGACGTATATTGGTATATTTAATAACGTGAGAACTAAAATACGAATAACGGAAGCGTCGACGGAAAACATTTACCGTTTTCTTTTGTGTTAATATCATTACCATGTCATAACGCCAGGTTTCTTACGGGATATGCAGAGAGCTGGTGCCAAAAATCTATCCATATAAACATGATGTTTATTGTCCTATATAAAGTTATTATACTAGATGATCAGAAGTGGCATTAAAAAGTACGTAGTAAATGACAAAATAGAATGCAATTGTGGTACTCATTTGTAACACATCTGCATCGAGTCAATGACGCTCAGCTTTCGGATGGCTATTCGATGCGGCATCGCTCTAAAGCGCCCACATTCTCTATTCATCACTCCGCAGCCATTGATTTAAAGTGCGGATTACGTTCTCAAAAGTCCCACGCTCTGCTACGCTGCAATCCATTATGTACGCAAATTACTTCTGCTTTTTAAATCTCAGTCCACTAAAATTTTTCAGCTCGCACCGTCCACATATGTGAGATATTTAAAAACATATACAGAGATACTTTGTCATTGCTTGACGCTGGCTTTTTAAAAAAGCAACGATTAAGGGTTTAGTAAAAAATATGTGTCCTTAGTTGTGAATTTATAGATACCTATCCGTTGACGCGCGCGCATGTGCACTCTTGTGTTATTACACAAGACGACAAAAGTTATTATATGAAAATATTACGAGCAGGTAATTTAATAAAAGCTAACCTTGTTTGGCTTGCTCAAGGAAACCTTTATTAATGCTGGAAAAGTTTTCAGTTCTATTCTAAGTTTAAACAAACCCAATAAAATATTTATCGACACTTCAAACTCGAGTTTAACAAACTAACGTTGTGTTTACTACTATGATGATAAACAGAGTTACAATGAGTTGCACTCTGCAGGTTCGCGTATATTCATTTAGAATTGTAATAACATTAAAATTCGAGCCATATAGTGTCGATTATGCGGCTAGTGTACTCAATATTCCTACAAATTGCTTACGTGCTCGCTTTGCTACTCGACACCTATTGATTGAACCGACGTCGCTACGTATCCGTTTCAAATCCCCGCACTGCACAAGTTTCTCTTTTAACTCCGTTTCGATATTAACTTCACCCGTTAGTGAGTTAAAACATGGGAATGAATACGAAAATGCGATTTATTTCGAACTCAAAAATACATGTTGTGTCTGAGAAATAAATATTGTGCATGATAATGATCACCAACATTATCTTAATCACCACCTCTTATATCGTTGTGATATTTAACATGGATCTCCTCTCAATATGAGAAACGCAATATCTATCACGCTGGCTAAGTGCGAGTTGGTAAATTACGCATACATACATATTTAGAAACTTTCTCGAAAACTCTAAAGTGAACAGGCTTTCGTACGACGTTTTCCTTTAATATACAGCATATTTACTATTAAAACGCATATTTTTAGAAAGAGGCGAGCACCAGGATTTGTACTCAGGATATCCGGAGGCTTAATTCTAAGTCTGGGCTATCGCTGCTTTTTGTACCTTAATATAACTGCACAAGATAAGCTACAGACATAATATAAAACATTCAAGTGTATTGATAAATGCTTACATTATAAGTTACTCTTTAATATTTATGTATAATAGTGATTAACGTAATATCACTCCTATAATCTCTGAAAAGTAGACAGAGGACTGTAGTACACTCCCACGCTCACGATTCACGAGTAAACATTTGTATAGGGTACTATACAATTATAATTGAATCAATAAAATTTACCAGCTCAATATAAAAAAGATACCCGAGTGAATATACATTAATTCAAATCCAAAGAATGAGCAGGTACTTGGTTAGGGGTGTCTATCCATGTATTCAGTATTGCTGTGAATTTTTTACATGCCACTTCGCTTCTGTTGATTAAAGGCTGCATTTTCGCGTATGCATTTTTTAACGTACCCGAAAAGTGCACCGAAACGAATGGTCAGCCCGATGTTCACGGAGGCTCCGAATTGAATGAGCATTTACGGAAACCGCATGAATTTTTATCATTAGACAATAATCTTTAAACCTTTTCTGGAATCACTAAGACACATTTATATATTGTAATATGTAAACTGATGGCTAACTCTGCAAATAGGTAACAAGGCAAGTATGTATAGGTATATGTAGGATCTCTTGAATTGACACATTTAGGGCATCTGTGATTTTATGGATTTAACACATTTATGAAGGATTTTACGCGTAGATCTACTTCTTCTGACTCTACCATCATCATTATCAGCCTATTGCAGTCCAGTATTAGACACATAGGACACATAAGCCTACGCTGAGAGGTTATGACCATAATCCCGACGCTGGACATACGGGTTGGAGATCGCAGAGCACAGTTTTACCCACCATCTACGCTGGAGGCCATTGGCGGTTAGAGCATTTACCAGTTAGATTCTACCATTATCCTTGGAAACTACTAGTATTGTTTAATTTTACCAATTATTTGTATGTAAATCTAATATTGACGGTTTTCCCTACATTATGCAACAATATTCCGGGTGCACGTAACTCATAGATGGTATACAGAGAATCGCAGTAAAGTGGCTACGTGCTTACTTCGCTACTCCGACGATATTGACTGATCGGACCGTACTACGATTGCACTCACACGATTTCACGCTTTACGATGCTACAGTTATAACACTTATCATATTATATACGTATGGTATGTACATCATATACCCTACATACTTTATGTACGCATATATAAATACATATGTACTTATGTCAATATACATATGTAGATGTATCATATCCATATTAAACATTTTTCTCGTTATCATTTTTTTGTTCCTAAAATTAAACGTTCTTTATAAACGTTGCAGGCAGACAGAGTTCGTTTCGCAAACATCTACACCAAGTGCATAAACACAAACGTTCAAACGCGGAATTTGATTAAAATTATTTCAGGCGTTACAAATTTGGGCTAAACTTAAATAGGATCTAAGCAATTTCCAGATATAACAGTAATGCAAATCAAATGCATGTCCTTTTACTATAGAGATAAATGAATTAATGATAATCATGATATCAATATATCGGACAATAATATGGAAGATTTGCATACAGATATTTTTTAGTACCTACTTGTACAGTAAGAAGAAAATTTCTGAATTGCCCGTCGGCCAAGTAGTTGCAAGCGCGACTGCTGAGCGAAAAGCTCTGGGGTTCGATCTCTAGTTCGGGTACTATATACTTTTCTAACTTGTAATTCCTACTGGTAGTTCGGAATCTGAATTAGCGTCCGATATATGGCAATAGGCTCACCACCTAATTCGTGATGGGATGTCCTCGTATAATATAACCGGTCAGACGTGGGAGTGTACTACCACTCCTCTGCCTACCACTTTGCGGATATGCAGACGTGATTTTACGCATTATAAGAATTGTAATATATTACAAAAGTAGTAATTATGCACAATGTAATACCTACAACATGATACAAATAACAACTTGTGATCCAAACAAGACTTCAATGCGCGGTTTTATTGAACATTTTCAACAAAATTATATTGCGGTTGCATAGCTGTTCGTAATTGTACTCGTGATAGCGATGGCGAAGAATGATTATGCAGTCGAAGCCTCTCAATGTCTAGACCTACTTTAGACATGGTTGCTTTGAAAATAGCAAATGGAAGTTGAAAACGATTCGAACCCGGGTCACGGGGCGGATGTACATTAGGTGAAATACTTCAACACTAGGTCATGTGGTTTCCAATATCCCATGTAGCACAGAAAGCAGTGCATTTAGCTTGGAAAATTCTCCACTGCCAGTCTTCAAGTAGCGTGCATTTTCGAACTCGAGTGATGATTGAACTGTATAATAATTTGCTCAATCGCTTTGTCACTTTATTTATTATAAATTACATAACAAGGGAGCACGTTTTGATTTTATTGCAATATTTAATGTGTCCCCAATTTTACGCTGATAGAATGAAAAAATATAAAAAGTAGCTTCTCATGCATTCATTCCGTATCATGATGGATAGTAAACACATTAAAAGCATTGATTTTATCTTACATAGTATAAAAAAACTTATTATGCAATGATGAACAAATAACGGTGTTTTAAGTTTTTTTCTCTTCGGTCGATGGGTTTTTTTTTTCAAATACACACTCTAGTATATGGTGTAAAGGAGGCCGTCAACGGCGGATTTTCACGTATCGTTGACGTCCGACTGTACCGTTACCTTAGGTCTTTGTCGCATTCGTAACGCGTGACAGAAGGGGTTCAGTATAGCTACTGTACCGCTACTAACGCACGAATGTTTCGGGCGAGATCGGGTGAAAAAGCGCGGCCATGAAGGCACAGTATCGTTGTTGTAACTGTTCCTGTTGGGTGCGAAAGTTACTGCACGGGTGAAGATAGAAACCGCAACTGCATTATGTCTGTATCACATTCGTCGAACAACTGCATCGCTACAAAAATGCTCCTCTATAACACTCGTCTCTGTATGAACTAACAAAGAGTAGATACGTATAATAAAATTATCTGTACAAAATGCAATAAATTAAGTATGTACTCGTATTAAAGGTAACTCGCAACTATTTAGCTGCAGGTACACATCTTTTAATGTGAAATAAACCAGACAAGTGTTTGATATTATATAGTGTTTAGATTAAGGCAATATGACGATCAGTGTAACGATGCATATGATGTGGCTAACAACAATAGATTATTATGGAGTTATCGCTCTTAGGAAGCGATTAACCAAACTAGATTTCTGAATTAACTGCCTAGGTAGCTAAGTATGAGTTATACATTTTTTTAACTAAATATAATGCAACATTATTTCACATGTGAATTTGTGTTAGTAATTAATAATTTCAATATAATTAAATTGCTTTTCAATTTCGCTGACCAATGTTAAATAGATGCTAACAAATTTGGATGACCGAAACAAAATAGACTACTACAACTTATAGTGTTAAAAGAAAATCTATCAAAAGGGATTTTCTCACTAGAATTTCTAGTTAAAATCTCTTGTAGTAAACGTAACATCACGCCTGTTATCCCCGAAGAGGTAGGCAGAGGAGTGTAGAACACTCCCGCATTTCAC
>DWTO01000211.1:0-24608 GCA_018244755.1 Jemadia pseudognetus
GTGCTCCAGCAGTAGGAGATCGCTAACCAAATATATAATCCATTAACATCAAAATAATTTAATTAATTAAACCGTAGTTATGTACCGAGACTCAATTGAATTATTTATATAATAAAATGGCCTAAGCATGAAAACGTTGTTCACGAATAATACTAGAAAATGCAATGTGAAAGAGAACTAAGTAACGTCAGCTTAAATCACTCATAAGAGAGATGATATCTGAACGTAGCGGAACATAAGCAGTGGCGTAGTGGCTCAGAACATAGCTTCACACGACGCGGGCGCTGGGTTCAACATTCAAAATGACATTGCTATAAAGGTAAAGGAAAATATTGTGATGATATGATTGAGACACCATATATTTTCCACAAAGGTCTCTGAAGCGTCTGAAGTATCGTATCTGACCATCATGACATATTACGGCTTCAAGCATTCTCTGTTTGAAATGCAACTCGTGGCCAACAGTAGAACGAAAAAAATGTAATGGCGATGAGTTTTGCAACAAACTAGCGTACATATATCTGAATTAACGGACATTTAGAGCCTTTACGAAGCAGATTGAGTTCCGATTAGCCATTAAGGAACATCCAAAAATTACGTTATAGTCGTTCGTACATATTTTCCCTTCGTTAACATTTACGGATCCTGTTTATTATTCACTTTAAAGAGAATCCGACTATTATAACCCTTGTTCTGAACTCCTCCAAGTTTGAATATACATAGTAGGATTATGAATACCTATTTGCAAACTATGTGCATGATTTAGTCTATAAAAATAATAACATATCACGCTTGTAATCCCTGAAGTGATAGGCAGAGGATTATAGTACGCTCCCAAGTTTCACCAGTTAATGTAATTATTATTTATCACATATTCTATAATTGTAAGGGAGGCGAATGAACCCGGCGGTGGCGGCTGGTAAAATGCTTGCGTCCTCAAGGGACCTGTCTTGCCAGGGCCTGATCTGACCCTTAGACTGAAGTCGATCGTTGAATCATTCCCAGTCATGTTTCTGTTGTTCGCCTGAGAGCCAGCATATCCCTCGTACCATCCGTACTTGTCCCTAATCTGATATCTTTGTCAGCGTTTCTTCGAGTGCCGTGGTGTCCGTAGTTATCTTTGCTGCGGGCGTGGTATATTGCGTACCACTATTGAACTACTTTTAAAAAAAAATATATGTACGATTAGTACATACATATTTATATGCATATAAGTATTTCATCGGCCCTCTGGTGATCATGACGCAAGCTCTCTTGATGCTTACTTTGGGATCAGATGGCGGTGTGTCGAGATGTCGCAATGTATTACTATTGCATATTATGCCATAACTCCATCATCATCATCACATGCGTTAATTTTATTGGGATAATACCTACAGTATGTAAAAGAAATCGTGCGAACAATAATCGGTATCCGTTCGAGAGATAGATTCGTTGCGATTCAAAAGGTAAATGTACAAAATGGATTACCGTCAAGTTTAATTACTGTCGCGAGAGATCGAAACGGTGTGTCATTTGACCGTGCGACCGTAGTGCGCTGAACGCCAGTAAGTCCATCGGAATGCAGATTGGATATAAAACTCCGTTTCTGACTACCTAGGGAAAAGTTTGATCAACTGTTTTATAAACTCATTAAACGAATTCAAGCATTATTTCAGTCCTCATGAACGTACTTCAACGCGAAAGATAATGTTATTTGTGTAATTTCATTGCAGCTATTCGGTACAGCTTACAATTAGTATTTAGAACCATAATGTACTATACTACAACAGAATATAATAATAAAACTAAAGCTAACATTACCCCGGTAATCCCCGAGGAAGTAGGTAGAGGAGTGTAATACACTCCCACCATTCACCAGTTTAGGTCCTACTCTGGAATGGATGGCCATACACCGGGCATTAAGAATAAAACTATTTTTTTAAATAGAACTCATGAAGCTCTCAAATCAGAAAAAGCTGCATTGACCATGTTTTAATTTTAATCAATGGCACGTTTCAAATAAGTAAATGACTAAAATCGACACATGTAGACAAAACGTCCCAACGGTAGCTTGACCTACTGTGTATACATATAGACAATTAAAATAAATCAGCTTAACTGTGTAACGTACGTAAGCACGTAAGGTGCGGCGTATTCGGTAATATAGCAGAAATACAACGTAGCGCGGCGCGTGGCTGTAATATACGTCATATAAAAGTAGCTATTTCTTTATTGTATTTTCGTCAAATTCAACATAACACATTATATAAGAATTTAATACTGTTGGTTTGAAATTAATTAATTATATATATAGGTACGCAATTATCTTATTAGGATGTGTCTGTAATTCATGTTTGCTGCGTTGTCAACTGTGACAGAGCCATTATGTATTGTATTTGCAGGTATGTAAATAGACAAGTAGCAAAATTGAGACTGATACGGCGAGTATCGTAACAGTCCCCCGGACGACGATTTAGAGCAGCCAACTAGACAGTGACATATCATGGCTCCAAACTACAGACAGGCTAACGTTTCAACAACATCATTTATCTATCGATGCCTACCTCCCACTGCAATACAACCGAACCTTGATATTTAAAGATTCGAAATAAAGATCCGAAAATTCGCGTAATTGAAACGAATGTGTTTTTTGTCCTTGTATGTGTATATATAAAAAAAACGAAACCTCTCTTATAGAAAGTAACAATACCGACTTGGCATTCATCCAAAGCTAAATTAGATAATGGAGTTTGCGTGCAAAAATATAGGAAACGGAGAACAAAGACAAATGGGGTCGACTCTGACTCTGAACGGTGAAATAAAATAACATGGAATAGATTTGAGGCCTACGCGTCGCGCCCTCGTGTCGGCGGAGCCTAGGCACGACATCAACTTTTACATCAATCATTTACTGTTCCATTACTCGCATGTTAAGATATTTTATTAATTACCATATTTAAGGTCAAAGAGATTCGTATGGTCAAGTTGCTTAGAATATTGTTTTTAGATATTAGTTGATATTACTTCACTATCAACTTCTTCTGTAGTTCCCTGTTGGACCGTAGCCTCCTCTCGGAATGATTAAGTATTCTTTACATAACTTTACATAATTTTTTATCTTTACATTAGTACCTATTTGTTGTTTATATTATTACTGCCCCGTTCGCCGTGTTGGTTGCAAGCGCGACTGATTGAGAAGTCCTGGATTCAAATCCCGAGTCGGGCAATATTAGTTTTTCTAATTTAGATTTCCTAGTGGAGTCTGCTTTAACGTCTTTCTAAAATTTAATGTACCATTATAATGCAGAATCTGAAATTGGTACTGCCTTAGTTGACTAATAGATTTTGAATTTAGTCAGTGGAGATATTTCATTGATATAACATTGTATAAATTTGTTTTTTACTACATAATACCTATATATTTTGTCGTTAAACCATGTAGCCTATAGCGTGGACAGAGGATCATCTAGTGTCTTTATTATATTTCTATATTTGTAAACCTGACGTGCGGTTTCTACATTAATCACTCTCTTTGTACACGCATGTGGATTCCGGACACTTCTGACTCGCCCATCAACCAGTTCCTGACTGATCTATTTGTTCAAGATATGTGAAGATGTTTAACAAAAATATTTTTAGATATATTTATTATATAGTTAAAGTAAAGATATTTAATAAATACGTTAATACAATTTCTGTTTATTTATAATTGAAACAACAAGTTTCCACCCGCGACAAGCATTGAGCCAATTAGTTTATCCTAATACTTTAGTTTGATGTTCTTATATACGCCGTCACTTAATCTGTCTAATGAAGTTGCAAAGTTCGTTAATACCGTTAGGGGAACTCAAAGCCCACCGCAAGCGAGGATCAAATACAATAAATTGAATATATTGAGCTTAGTATTTAAGACTCGGGTATTGAGTTTATTAATTTACATTTTAATTGATATTTTCAAAAGTGTAACCAATTACGACAACGTATACATTTTGAAAGAATATGCCACAAGTGTTGTATAAAATAACTATTGAAGTTGAATCATCATATATTACGTAGTACGTACAAATGCCATTGTGTAGCCGAAACAGCTAATACCTACACACAACTGTTAGAGTCAGTAAATGAGATTTTAATTACATTGTAGTGTGACATTACCTACGCCTATACTTTTGATAAATTTTTAAAACAATGAACAACATTTTGAAGCACATGTACCATTTTTTAAAGATTCTGTATGCATTATTAAGAATGCAATGCAATTCTGTATGCAGAAAACGGAAGTAACGCCCTGTTTATTTACTCCTAAATTTCATTCACATAACGAATAGATAAATACGGCGACCTAAAAGTTCAATAAAAGTTTAAATACAGTTCGTGTATAGGGCAGAAAAGTAACTACAAATCTCCTGGACCTATTTAAAAGAGGTAAACCGGAAAGGACGAACGAGGGGAACAAACAGATTGTTTTGTAGAAAAACGTAACACACTGGAAATTAGCGCGGGAATAGGAACACACTGGAAATTAGCGCGGGAATACTGATTTGGTGTTACGTTTTATACGCTGTGGGCATTCACAATGTACGTAGCGCGCAGTGGCTTATTTAAATTTAAACAATTTTATACCTATACAATGGGAGTGTTCCCATAAAAGATGCGTGGTGTAGGACTTATGGTATGAACAGTGATGGGGATCATTTGGCTAAAAATGATCACTTTCTAAAATAGATTTCATAGAAATGCTTACAATTATGCCATTTTCGACATTTTATTATGCAATTTTACGACATGCGTTTCCTCTAACTGTAACTCTACAACGCTGACCACGTGTGTTTTGGTTGGTTTCCCACAGCTCACGTAGTATTATGAGATCTCGATTATGATTTTTCTATAATGGTGTTCTTCATTGTCTTAGTACATTTAATCTTTAAACATATGTAGGTAATTTTGTAAAGTCAAAATGTAGGAACTCAAAGTGCAGGAGCTGCTAGAAAATTAGTAAAATGAAAACGTAACAAAAACGTAAATCACGCCTGTTATCCCAGAAGAGGTAGGCAGAGGAGTTTAGAACGATTCCACATTTCACCAGTTACGTTTACGTCCCACTATGGAATAGGTGATGAGCCTATTGCCATGCACCAGGCACATTACTAAGTAGTAAACTTACTTTATAAGGATTATTAAGTAGGTCCTCAGGAGGTCCTGGGTTCAAATCCCGGGTCGGGCACACTTGACAACTTAGATAAAGCCACTGCTCGGAGTCTGAAAATGTGTCCGATGTATGGCAATAGGCTCATCATCTATTCCATAATGGAACGTGAACGTAACTGGTGAACAGTGAAGTGTATTACACTTCTCTGCTTACCTCTTCTGGGATAACAAGCATGATGTTACGTTCCCAAAATTAATAAAAACAATGGTAAGTACTTTTAGAAAATTAAGGGTTTATCTTGTCATGTTTTTAATATCTGAAATATAAATGCAATTTAATTTTTGTCCGCTGTATGTCCCGCTTAAGCTTGAAATCACTGCTGGCAACGCTGAAGGTTTAGCTGCGAAATATATTTTGCAAAAAGTACTCATACTTTCGTGTCATATATTAAATAAAATCCTGCAGCAGTAGAAGCAATTTAAAACGAGCTTCGCTTGCGGTTTCGCCCACGTGACGGCGTAATGCTTCTTCTAAAACCTCTCCACTGAACTGTAATTACCAAACTGAGTCACAGAATGTATTTCGATGAGAAAATTTCATCTTTGATCATGTAAAAATATTTTTTATATCGTGGAATGAATTATTATATAAAAAAGGCACATGAAATAATGGCAGAATCAATATGCGATTTGAATGTCGATTGATGCAAGCGCCGGGAAGGACCAGGTCTAAACAAACTATCATCAACAAGGAGACCAAATACTGGCTGATGGGGGAGTATTTGAAAGCGGCATTTCAGAACGAACGCAGTGATGGAATTGAAGGAAATACAGCAGGTCAGCGAGGGTGAAGGTGTTTAATTTTGACCAACGGTGCTCGCCCTACCTTTAAGGAACAAAGCATGAGGATATAAAAGTAACAATAAAGATTGATTATTATACTTTCGGGTGCATGGAAGGAGCCTTCCCGAGCAGCGACTATGTCTGATTAAGTATGAACAGACACTGTCCGGCGCACCCTGGACATTGCAGCTAATCCTTTCACCACGATGGCGGATCACTCACGATCGGCCAATAAGAAGATTATACATCCGTAACTATTAACTTTACAAGACAAATTTAAAACTATAAATGTACTAAAGGAACTTTTAAATCATAAAACTATATTTAAAATGAAGTCACAGGTAAAGTTTTAGCATATTTTCTACTTCAAATTGCAGGCAGTAAGTTGTCGACAATCTTGTTATTATGTCGCAGGAGTGTTCTTTTCTCAGACCTGTAGAAGTTTAACAAGGATTTAAATCGTAATTGCTTTAATTAGTTACGACTATTGGAGAAGTTAGATACTTTTATTGTTTACTTCAGATGAATAGGCTCTTTGACACTGAACATAACATAAATATAAAGAAATTAATTGTACTTTCATTCAGAAAAAAAGTAACGTCACGCCTGTAATCCCTAAAGAGGTAGGCAGAGGAATCTAGTACACTCCCACGTTTTACCAGTTACATTTGCGTGCCATTATGTAACAAGGAAAAGAAGATACGATGTCTAAGGAAACGTGAATTTGCAACGCTCTCACGCCTATTCACACCTGGGCTATCTATTTATGATTAACCGCGGCCGCACAAACGAATTAATTAAAGCAATTACTGCTAATGACTTCTCGACAGAGACGTATGATTTTATAACACACACGGATAAAACCGACCGGACTAAATAATAAGTTCGTGATGTTGGCAACAATGATTTATTATATAGCTTTTCTCGACCGCCCGAATGAACCGCATGAAAAATGATCTCGGTTATTGCTACCAGCAACCCTGCACTTGACGCTTTGTTTAAGCACAAATGACTCACACTATGAAGCCGCTATATATATAAACCGACTTCATGTTTTTACTATGCTTTTATATTGCGCTAATGCCGCCGAGTCTCCTATTTAGTTTAGGTACTACATTTCCTTGACCGACACGCCGTCGCCCAAGACTAATTGTTTGTTTTCATCTCGTCTATAACAAACATTTCGTTGCGAGCCCATTTTTATACCAGCCAATGGATTACACATAGACACCCGAGT
Organism: Jemadia pseudognetus; assembly: GCA_018244755.1. Taxonomy (NCBI): domain Eukaryota; kingdom Metazoa; phylum Arthropoda; class Insecta; order Lepidoptera; family Hesperiidae; genus Jemadia; species Jemadia pseudognetus. Next base: position 7,211 of record DWTO01000211.1, read on the forward strand.
TAATTAATTTATTAATGTAAACAAAGAAGTAATCTTTGGGTTCACTCGGATTGTAGTAATTACTGCCAAATATTGATATCCAATTTAATCTTAAATAGAGCAAAGGTTTTGCCTGAGATTAGCTCATGATACGCTTTTTTCAACAAACTTATATTTAATACTATTACGTATTAGTTTCTTCACATAATTATGATAACTAGTCATCATTCATAAAGGATGGGGATAAATATTATTTAAACATTTTGTTATAATAAAAAGCACTACGTCCACTTAAAAATACGTACCAAAGTCAGATTACCACAGAGCCGCACGGTGCTAGTAAAAAGGATGAGGTGTTCCCGCCGAGCGTACGTCACAAAAGGGTGGTCGCCGTCAAAACTTTTCTAATACAGGGGAAGGAAATTATGTACTCATTCAGCAGAATCTTCCCGGCTATTTATGATTGTCGACGAAAAAAAACGTTATGTACAGCTACAACTAAAACGAACAATTTCAAAAATAGTTTTTTTTTCATTCAAAGCAATTTTTCTGAGCGTCTACTTAGGTAATTCATGATTGATTGACACTACTTAAGGTCACACATGTTTATCTATTCGTCCTAAAATAACATTTTTTTAGAACGGCTTGTCACTGGTTACAAAGAGTTCATGTTTTTGTGTAGTATACAAATGTTTGGTAAAAGTGTAGGTATTTGAAGTTTACTATAAAGAGATAAGCGTTATATTACACTTCGCCCAGTGCTTGGCGGTTTGTACTGTAATAGAACATTATGAGCTATTCTTTAAGGCCGATGCGGTCGTTTGAACACGACAGTGCTCCCTTTTATGTGTTTAAATTTTTATTATGAACAGGATACATAATTTTTATGTTCTTGTCGTGAAAATAGAAAACAAACGTGCAGTACAACATCACATACGATTTGAATATTCTAACAAAATCTTATGAAGAAACTTCACGGCGACACGCATGTAGAATATATTGTCATTGATGATTACAAGATCACGCTTGGTACCTAACATTTTTAACATTACATTTCTTATGCAAGCTTCCAGAATTCAAGCTATAAACGAAACATACATAAAATACATATGACATACATACATATGTATAAAATACATTGTTCGTGAAGTGAATATTTATAAAACAATGTTAAGATGAATCATTTTGAAACTATAGAAGAACTCAGCCCTGCATGTAGTTGTAGTATATTAGCATTGTTAATTTAATTTGTATCTATTACCTAAAGCCATATATACTTTTATTTCATTATTATTTTAATTTTGCTACTGAGTATTTTAATTAAATCGTGGAAAGTATATTGGTTGCTATAGTGTAACATGCGCTCCTTAATTTGAAAATAATATTCTAGAAAGGGATTTATTTATTTTGTATGTTTGTATGTAATAATATAATGAAAATGTTATAAGCGACGGAAAACATTAGTATTTTTGTTGGAAGCGCAATAGCATAATTGTCACTCCAATCCAAGCGCAGAGTGCGAAGCGCTTGTGATAAGGGTTTCTTTTCTCGTCGGCGCCGGAAATTAATTGTCACCGAACGGAAAATAGGGTGAAAGTCCAATTAATTATTAGTCACTTCATTTATTTAATCCGGGGGCCAAGGCTTCTTTCAGATATTAATGTCCGAAGTGCCAGACTGATTACAAGTACCCTTTAAGAGCACTTAATTATATTTTTTAGTCGGCATTTGGGCAAAATTTTGTGTCATCGAATTTATAAGTCCCCATAATTATTCAAGGATTTTATGTATATCTCAATGTGAATAAAGTAAGATTCAATGGATTAACAGAACTTCGGTCTTCGAATAGCAATATTATTAGCCACAATTACATTGTCTCCTTCGGAACAAAAAGGTCTTAATATCAACTTTTGTGTCTAAACAAAAGTTTCCCTTTTAAATTGTCGAAAGTTTGAATGAAATGACTCACCTCGCGGCGCTTTGTGCCATCAGCTGTGGTGCTCCCATCGCTTTTCTGACGTGCTATAAAAATAATATCATCCAAAGATAACTACGATCACATAACTGTATCATAAAATGTGATTGACAAACTTGATAAAGATATTGTTCACATAACAATCCTTAAATATAATTTTAATAAAAGTTCGATGTCTTATTAATGTTTGTTTTAGTTTCGGAATGTTCAATCCTATGTATACAATCCTACGTGCAAATAATACAATAGAAAACCCACTATAAAATGTACTGGCGCGGTAGAAATGGACCGGATGAGAGATCCATCGGCTGGTTTACCAATTACCTTTCTATTTTCTACTTTCGCGACTCGAAAAGATAGATGTTACGGCCGGTTTACGGGATTGCGCTGACAATTGATCTAGCGGTCGATTGCCATTGAGAGCACAATAAATATTATTTTTAGTCATTCCATCAGTTCCTTGTTTGTTTGAAATAAATATATTCCAAGTTAATAATCACAATAAACTCGCATATTACTTGCAATATGCATTAACTGTCTTTATAATTACGGTTTTTGCATGTACATACATACATATCCTCACGCCAGGTCCCTTGCGGGGTAGGCAGAAAGCACCGAGTGCCAAATAGCTGTATCCTTACAGAGCTTCCGCGCCTCCTTCATATTCATTACATTTTTGCATGTAATTCTAATTATAACATCATGATAGGTCCCAGGTAGAGAAAGAATATCATATAACATAATTATTTAATTTTTGTGTCGACCTTATTTTAAATCAATCGTAATATAATTTTAAAAATCCTAATTCGTCTTCCTCCGACTAAAATACGTGGTTACATACATATTTTATTGACAGTCTACAACAAGAACGAGGCCCTCGAGGATATTCGTGTTAGAGCGTATTTGACCTCTGATGACACCTATTTGGGACACTTCGCGGCCACACATACATACTCATATGTCTGGGAGTACCTTCCCGTGCCAGCTATCACCAACCGCGTCAAAGACATAACTTCCAAGACACGATCGCGTCGTTGGTTTTGCATAATGTACTTGTAGGGAATGGCGTGTGTTCTGTTCCGACACGACAAGCTCTGTTTTTGAATCCTGTCTCGTAATGTACTTTCAAAAAAGTTGTGTGAAGTAAGTCCAAGTGTTGAGAGGTTATAGAATTCAGTCGGTAATATTTTTGATTCTGTGTTAACAAAACTGTGATTTTATGATACAATTTTCTACGCCTGATGTTTTATTTATTATTTAATAAGGAGAGAATGGTTGAATGGAATATGGAGAGAATGGGATGATGCGTTAAAACTTTTCAAAGGTAGATATTTGGAAAGATTTAATATCTCTTATTAAAAAACACTTGCGTTACAACATCTAAGTACTAACAGTCACCCATAAAAAAAAGCCAGTAACATCCGAAATTGCTTAGCTCGATTGATTATAATATGCTATCAAGCATGTCTATAACGGCGTTATAGATGTTTTAAGATATCCTGCCTATTCGGTTAATGAAATAACGTTCTCCTAGACAACAAACACTAAAAACTTCACCAAGAGTCGACTGGTTGAAAATGATGCTGGGAATTCTGTACCAGGTGACTGTACCGGTACCAATCATGCTATTCTAAAACAGACTAGAAAGAGTAAATAAATAAATAAAATATAATATATAGAATATAAGACATGCGAAAACATTCTTTAAATCTATTCATGACACTTACAAGAACGCTTTTCAAACGTGTGAGCTAAGTAGAAAGTGCTTGTACTTTAATATTTTATAAAGATTTATGTTAACTTTTCTTCTCTGTGTGGAAACTTACATCTCTGTACTGAATCCAAAATGAATAATGTATTTGTTACATTACACATTTGTGGCTATTTAATTTATTTACCTATCGACGTACGCGACATACTTAGATATAGAATTTCATTATGTTACAATAAACAGTCATCATACATACAAATCAAATTAATTAAGCAACAATCAAGGATTAAACTAAGCAAGACATTTTAGACATGTCGATAATGATCATGATAAATCAGAATCCTTTAATTACAGTACAATTAGATCATAATTCGGGCGGGTGTTGTTATAACTGATGGCGACGAGCCGCCGCCGCGCCGCAAGCACGGCGCGCTGCAGTTGCCGGGTTTTATTGCAACAAGGAAACATTTGTTACATGTTAAGAGCTCTTTTATGTCTATACGGTTGCCAACCGTCTAATACACTACAAATGTATACGAAATAGGCGTGCATTACGAAAAAACGGTTTACTTTCTTTACATGAAAATTTACTTACAAATATCTTTTTATGAACATCGTTAAGGTTTTTGTAAGATGTGTGTTTGTAAAGTTATTGAGCCAGATATAAAGTTCTGCTGTGCCGTGTTAATTTGTTATTTCAATGTAACCGAAACACTTATTCGATCCAAAATACTCTGAATACTCTGAAAGTTGTCCACCAGTTGCTTAATGTCACAGGTTGCTCGCAATGTCCCAAGCCATTAGTACCAAGAGCTATTTCTTGAGCTTTATACAAAACACATGTTTAAACATATCTTATTGATAGAGACGTTTCGTTATAAGTACATACATACATATCATCACGCCGGGTCCCTTGCGGGGTAGGCGGAGAGCACCGAGTGTCAAATAGCTCTATCCTTACAGACCTGCCGCGCGTCCTCCACATTCATCATTCTCTTCATACATGCACGTGAGTATTATTATTATTCATTTCGTTATGAGTGCTACTTGATTACTCTGTAAGGAGCTTATATAATGGGTTTAATTACTTATATTAGCTTAACTATAACATTATTTAGCAATTTACTTTTCGAACCTAAATAAACCTTAATTTGCCATGCCATCACGCCACAATTACAATGCCATCTAGAAATAGCAATAACAATGAATTTTCTATGACTTCAGTTTGCTTTTAATACTTCTGGGATACTCGTCCCCTTCTGGGGTTACCTTCCATTCCCCTACTATTATTGGATTTTCGGATCCGCGAATACAAACTTTGTTTACCAATGAAAAGTCAAAAGTGTTTTAAGTCCTGCTCTTCTTTCTGTATCTGTGTGTTTTATGTAAATGTTATTGTACTGCAGTTCCCCGACTTCAATAAAATACAAAGGGGGCTAAGATATGAAAGGGACAACGCTGGCGTCGCTACAGCACTACTAACGTTTCTACATCGTGCATAGGGTATGATTTTTATGATAAAATGTATTATTTTATGTTTCTGGGGCATTTGGATAAGTCCTTGAATAGAACAATAAAAATAATATTAGTGTTCTTGCAATGTTTCTTCGACAGTTCATTCGTGTTTCTTTCCGCAATTAAGGGTGAGACACGAGTCTCACCCTTAATTGCGGAAAGGCTGAAGCATGCTTCACCACGCTGTTCCAGTGCGGATCGGTAGACTTTCTGGTTAATGGCTAAACCGTGTTTTGAAGCCTCTAAACTGCCTTAAAGACTTCCACGAGATTAAATAATAAACCGAAAACGCTTGTGAAAATTCGTCTCTAACAATCTTATTCAGAATATTTATTCATAATTTATTGACTTAATATACCTACAACAATTTTGTGACTGCATGGTCGTGGTACATTCTTATAAGTATAAATATAAGGCAATTACGTACCCTTGTTAACCCACACTAGAGTTGGCTGTATAAGTATGTCTGTAGTCAGTCGGAAGAAGGGCTGTAATTTTGGCCTAGATAAAAATCTGTTAATAATTATGATAACAAAATTTAGTTCATTCATAACATTACGCACTGATTTGTCTTATATTGTTGATAGCAAAATTATCTACGTAGATATTACCTTGAAAGTAAAAAACAATTAAACGATGTAATTCACAAATAATATTTCAAAGAAAAACTCATTAGGCCCTTATGAAATTTTTATGCCATATTTCACGGAAAAAATTCTATCGTGTAAATTAAAAAGGGCAAGTTTATGCTATCGAAATAGGATTCCTTTACAAAATAACGAAGAAATTAAGCGGTTCCTAGTAGATATGAGGTAATGTTAATGCATATCTCAATACAATTACATTTTAAAAATATTCTAACTGGTATCTAGCACGCTGCGCTTATTTGTATTGAAAGGTACAGCAGAGCGCATAACCACTTACGTGAAAAAATTTTAGATACTTTAATTAGTATTTATTAACAATGGTACGCATTGTTTAAAAATATATTTTGCTGAGAGCTAACTATTCGACATAGATTCCGAGCAATTATTATTAATTTACGTTAGAGTAATTTTTTTAACGCAGTGTTGCTTAATACTTATAACATTTGCAGGACCTGCCTAATAAATGACATACGTAATTGATCGTGAAACTTTAAGAACAATGTTGAAATGTTTTAAATAAATACCGAATATAAATATTGAGGGAGCAATTGAGTTCTAACAATTACCTCTATAAGCAAGTAAAACTGATTAATTTAAAAATGTTTTCTTATTTGGTAAATTTAAAATGAAAACGTAACAATAAATTGAATATTGTAAAAAAGCGGAGTCCTTTCGCTTTTATATTACCTATTTGAAGAAAACAGCCTCTGAATGAGCGAATGATCGCGGCTCGGGCTCTGTGCTCATTTCTTTCAAATGGAGGACCTTTGTTCGCCATGAAGTTACAACGGACTGTTGCTTTTAAAACTTTAAAACTCAATGGAAAACAGATGTCACTTACGGCCTTCGTACTTTTGGTAAATTGAATATTTGCTCCGTGGACACATTTAAGTCGAACGAAACAAAGTTGGGCGAGCAGCTTGGGCAGACAATTGGAAACCTTAGTTTTCTTTCTATCCTAGTGAAAATTGAGTACAATCGATATTTACGTAATGGCCAGTTGACGTTTCGATTTCATTACAATGCTATTCACGGGAATCAATCAATATTGCATACGATCGGAGAGAAAATAGAAATACGAGTACACTTACACTTATTCACTGGCCCGTTGGTGCGGTGGTTAGTGATCCTGACTGTTGCGTGAGTTCAATTCCCATCCAGAATAAATATTTGTGTGATGAGCACAAGTATTTGTTCTGTGTCTGGCTGTAAAAATTAATTTATGTATATTTATATGTAGTTTATTAGTTGTCTGGTTGTCATAACAACAGTTCTCTTTCTTATAGACAACACGATTTTAACGTTTAGTCGAAATAATAAAAAATGACAGGAACTTAACAATAATTTCTTTTTCTATGTCATAATAATTTAACATGTAAAAGTTTTATAAACATATATACATATCTTTACACCGGGTTCTTTAACGAGGTAGGCAGAGAGCACAGAGTGCCGAATTTATCTATCTTATACACCTGCCGCACCTCCTCCACACTCAGCACTCTCTTCATACGTGCGCGCCGGTTTCGGAGACTTCTGTCTCCCGCATCAGCCAGTATCTGACCTATTTGATTTAGATAGGTGTCTTATAGACATGTGAGTTATTTAAAAAAAAGCGAAAGATCGTATTAACATAACAGCTTTTAAGCTAATGTAATTTCAGAAACTTCTAAGAGGAATATAAGTGGTGTTAATATACGGATAAAACAGTTTTCGTAATAACTTATATAATAATTTTGTATCGTTTAAAAACTTATTATTACTTTATATATTTGTTTTTTAGTTTATTTCTATAGGGCAATGGGCTCATCACCTATTCCATTGTGGACGTAAAACATAACTGGTGAAACGTGGGAGCATAACTACATACACTCCTCTGCCTACCTCTGCGGGAATTACAGGCGTGATATTAAGTTAGTTTATTACTAATATTAAGGGATATTACTTAAACCCTTATCCCTTGGACGACGCTGTGAATACATACATCTTTTTCATTTAATACTATCAGAGTAGGAGAAAAAATTCCACTACCGCTGAGATAATCAAATTGCAATCTAATAAGAGAATTCTACGTTTTAATTACAACCTATAAAGTAGGAAATTTTAATTAAAAATTATTAGTTGAAGAAGATAAATGTAATCTAGCCTGAATTGAAAAGTGACTAGACGTGTATATTTAAGAAAATTGCAATTGTTAAGAGACTCACACACTTTATTTAAGTGGCAATTTTATAAATCAACTTAAAATGAATATCAAATAACATGTCTGAATGCAATAATTAATATGGATGTAACATGTCATACATATATATGCGTATGCATGTCATACGTATATAAATACAATATTATTATCACAGGAAACAAAAGCTAAGCATCAAATATTTGTATGTAAAATTGTTTTTCTTATATAAAATCAAATCAAACGCCTTTAGTCATGTTTAAAATAAAAGAATTTCCATCCGACAAACGTTGATACAATACACAAATATCAGTACAAGCATTAGCATCGCAACATTAACGATAAGCTTATAGCCACAACCTGGGTTTTACTGCCGACTATAAATAGGGCTCTTCCATCTGAATGTCCGGCAGCAGCTACACCTAGTAATCTCCCAGAATTAAAGGGGATCGAAATAAAGGAACTCGTATTTCATGGACGTTCCGCTGAGATGTATAATTGTTCTATCCAAATTTGTTGTGTACAAGAACTACTTTTAAATACTTATACCTACAGATGTAACAAAGTATGTAGGAATTGTGTATAGTTTTTAAAATTACAAATCATTTAATTTATGTACACCAGATTTTTGAATATATACATAAGGTAAGGTTTACAATGCTGGCGTACATTCATTAAATCATTAACTATTAAAATTTCATGACAGCAGAGCTATATGTACAGACCGTACCACAGATAGAAATACCATAGATAATACAGTGAACTAATGTTTTTTGTCTCTTGCATCGGACCTGAAAGTGGTGTATTATATCTTTTTGTTTGCGATATAGAAAATGTGTTGGGGTTATTTTTAATGTGTATCTATAAAATGTATTAATCAATGACATTAATGATGTGGCCGACAAGAACCTATACAATATATCATTGGCATCTTCATGGTAAAATGCATGTAAGAAGCAAAATTTATAAATAATTTTGATCATCATTAACCAAAAGAAAACTTCCATTCCCGAATCCAAGGAAGTTTCGATCAGTCGCGCTTGCCACTACTAGACAAAAGAGGCAGAAATTAAACTTAAGTAAGCTTTTTTATTTACATTTTGCAAGCAAAATTGGCGGCACCCCTCGTGGCTCATTGTTGCTCTAGCCGGGGCTCTCGACGGACAATAAATAGTGACTCGCTGAGACCCTCCACTATTCATTATAGCTACCAGCTGTATTATTCCACCTGTAATAACATTATAAAATACTGTGCATCCTTAATTACATTAACATTGTCTTTGCAACTTAATTAATTGGTGATCTACAAGTTATTAACATATCCTTGATTTCAAAACATTACTGTTCATGTTTATTATTTTTTGCCAACCTCTTCGGGGATTACAGGCGTGATGTTATATTATTTTTCTTAATTTAAGTTTTACAATCAATCAGTGACGGACAATTTATTAAAAATTCAGTTCCCCTCTCCGTGACTCCTGTGTGTAAATCGTGGTATGATCGTGTTTACAAAATTATATGCTTTTTATTAATGAAATATCACTAGTTAAAACAGTGAAGAAAATCATTGCGAGGAAATTAGCGCACCTTAGATATTTCCATAATGGTTTCTGAAGCATGTGAAGTTTTGTACTGGCGGGTTGACAAGACATAACCCTTAAGAAGGTAATGATGACGGGTTGGCACATTTCACGGGACTTCAAATCAAATGGACAGCGTGGTACACCGTGGACTTACCCTCTCACGCTGGGTAGAGACCCGTCTCCGGCGGTGGAACGTTAACGACCATGATAAAGTTTAATTACTTTATCACGTGAATACAGCACAATACAACATTGGTCTGAACTTGGAATGCATCTAATTTAAACGTTGGCTAGATAATAATGCTATAGAAGCAGAACAAAAACCATAAATTAAGCTTCAGCTCGCAACAGCACCCCTTGTGGCTTGTTTTGGTCCGGCCAGTGGCGCTTCCCCGTTGCAAATAGACTGGCATTTACCCTCGCCGTTTAATCACGACCGTCTATATTCAGTTCAGGTTAAGGAGTATTGGTTTTAAAAGTAAACCAAGACGTAATACCTGTGATCATACAATTGATTGTTCTTATCGAGTATATAATTCTAACAAGCAAAGTAGATAAATTGTTATCATAATATTATGAGTAGAAACAACTGGGCTTACAATAGCGTGAGGCTTTACAATTATTTGAGCCAGATTGAGCCACGCTTGTCATTGAGCCATGCTGTGGCTTGTATGATACTTGTAGGGCGTTTGGTAATGGTCGCATTGTTATGCCATCATTAGACTTAAATTATCATCAAATACTTGATACAGTTGACTAACAAGCTAGAAAAGAACGAATAAAATAATTTAAATGCTGGATTTATTTAATAATTACTTTATTATTCGATGCTCTTTACCAACCCTGTAAGGTACTTGTCGTGATATGCCGATACAATAATTATAAATAATAATAATATACGTATATGCTATATTATTATCGGTGAAGAAAAACACACACAGTGAACATCAAAAATCAGTGGCACCCCATGTGGACGTTTCTGACACGAGCAGTGGCGTTCCCACCCTATAAATAGAGCCCCTTTCGCACCCGCCGCGATTAATCACGACCACCTGTACTGCTCCTGAAAGTAAACCTGGAAACGCTAACAAAACATTTTACCACATTACAAAACTAATTTGCAGACATTATGCATTTCTCCGTGCTCAGGGTTGGACATTCAGAGTAAAGCGAAGTTGGATTTCACGAGTTTTGCGCATACATTTCAGAATAAATGTTTATTCTGTTTATTTAACTTGACTGGTTCTATGTCATATGAATTACATTATTCTACATATATGATAATACTCGTAAGTCCTATTAGTTTTGGGGTAAGAAAACAAACGTGTTAAAGAAAATTAATGAAACATTCTACAACAAGAAAAGTTGCTTCTACATATATTCGTTTGGAGTGGAAGTCTGTTGTAAACAGATATTTATCGTTCGTAGAAGAACCAGTGCCGAGGGAGACTAAGGCTACCAACATTACCTATGTTTGCCAAATAGATCAGACTATCACTGGCGGGAGAGTCAGAAATCTTCGAAAAAGAGGTGAGTTTATGAAGAGAGAAAGAGAAGGAGAAGCACTTCAGGTGTGTTAAGATCTTTATCTTTATTTATTTAAATAAATAATGAATTGTTTTATTATTATCTCTATATTAAAAAAAATAAGGTAAATTGCTTAAAATAAAAAACGGTAAAAATAAAAGTAATTTAAGTCAGTCACATTGTATGCATAATGAAACAAAGAGCCTCTTGACAGTGTCAAGTCACCAAATCTTGAAATGCCAAATATCAAACAAACGCATTGAACTGGATACACGTGGAGTTATCTCGAAGAGCCAGCGGTGAGCGCAAATATAGAACACCCAGTGTTCGTATTCGTATACGTAACAAGTTAATATTAGGCATAAGTTTTGAAAATGGAAAGTATTATTTCAAGGTTTTATTATAAAAACGTATACTTAGTACCGGTAGTGATTATATAAAATTGCAACATGCTATATTGCAAAATCAAGAATAGTTATCTGATTGATTCCAGAAAGTTTGGTGCATTTATTTTTTAAGTAAGAGCTGATAGTTTAATAGAAAATGTACATTATATTTAACAGAATACCGAGATACATTAGAACATGATTATATATGTTCCGCCTTAACTCACAGACGTTTTTTCTGGACATCTTCACTGCCGATCCGCGGTAAACCCACATTGACCTCAATGCAATCCGTGGGACCTCATGAAAGGATCTAGGGAAGGTCGAGAGAAGCCGGGCCATCCCAAGAGAGAAGCATGAGTTAAACCGGTATATATATATAAAGTAAAATTACACACGTAATAAATATAAGCACATTTTATAATTTAGCAAAGAAGATTCCTTACTACATATGTCAAAGATATGGAATATATTCGGCAACGTGGATACGCTGCCGAATATATTTCATATCTTCGCCGTCGCCCAATAGCAGCACTTACACGAATTACGAGTATATTTGTTAAACTGAGATTCGTTTCGGAATTTTGTAGTCATAGCACTTACAAGTTTTAAGCGAGCATTTTTAATTCGGCATGAAAAGCATCGTAGCATTAAGTGGAAACGAAAAAAGGTAAAATCAAAAGAAAATTTGAGTATAGAAAACCTAGCAAACTCGTAGGAGAGCGGCTTTGTTGGATTGCGACCCAAATCCTATCACACAAAGGAGACTATTTTGCCCTACAGTACGATAGGCATTTACCGCATGTACCCTTAAATCGAATTCTGCTGTCGACTAACTTAGCATTTCATAAATATAAACAGTGCATTGTTTAGTCAAATCGCAAATGCATTCATCCATGTCTACTAATAAAACATACTTTAAATAGGAATATCTGCGACTAACACTGATTATAAACATTTACTTTTTTCGAAAACAGACATGTATTCGATGTTAGGGATTCGTTGTAAGAAAAACAATGGGCTCGTTTTTGGAAAACAATTGATACCAGGCAGGTAAAGAGTATTACAGAAATGCAATATATTGCAATATATTGTTTATAAACAATAAATCGGTTGATCTGCTTCAAGTGTTATTCACTAGGTGCAATCATTATCACTATTAACCCTTTCGTCATCCCACTGTCGGATACGGGTGTCTTCTTACAATAAGGCCGCAATTAAGGCCGCATCCTTGCAATCAAGAATTAGAAATATATAAAATGTTGCGAATGCCTGCATTTAGGTAAATACTTTTCATGGCGACCCCAGGTACATGGCGCAGAGCATGCATTAGCAATCTGGAGACTACGTACCCGTACGTACATCTATCATACTTTCGCTCAACTTTTATCGGAGTCTGAATTGTTTTCAAAGGATTCTCATAACGCTTGCCCTATATAGTTGTAAATTTTAAAATCAGGACCAAAGTGACATTAAATAGCAAGAGTATTTCATTAATTCAATATGGTGTCATCTCTAAGTTGTTTTTTATGCGTTGTTCATTGAAAACATATTGGATTTTTTAAATTGATATCATGATGAAGATAATTCGTATGAACAGGACGAAATACATTAAATACATTTTAATAGTGTATCAATCTTGAAGCTTAATAACAACTCTCTTAATTTAATTTTATACTCGTATATACATCGGACATGAAAGTTATGATATACTTAAAGACTCACTACCAGAACTTTTAGTATAAAATAAATATATACGTATGATTAAAATCCCATTAGGTTTAAGGTTTACGGAGTGAAAAATAAAAGAAAACACATCGAAGCTTGTATCCCCGGCGGATTTAAAGCGGGCAACCTGCCGTTCGGAGTGGAGCCTTACGTGATGTACTATAAATAAATAGTTTGTCCGTAACTGCCGCCTCTCGAGACCAATTAATCACGCGCAGCACCTGCGACTGTACTTTAATACAGGGAGACGGACAATACCTACAGCGTACCTACAACGTACCTACAGCGTACCTACAACACACGCCTCACTGACAGACACGTTACTTTAGTCCTTACGTACTTATTATTACGAGCACACAGGCTTATGACACCCAAAAGAGTGACTAATGAGCATTATGATATTTAAACAAGCTAGAGTTATATATAGGCAATGGAAGGCGCGTGATATGTGCCATATATCAGTGGAGCAGCGTGATAGTTTAATTTTTCTTACCCTTTTCATTCTCAAAGCAAATTGGTCTCCAAGCATAAAATGATAAAAAGAATTGATGTGGATAGTAGGTATTCACATGGAGAAATGAAAAATATTATAATACACAAATTAATTTGAACAAAAAATAATTAAAATCCACAGAGCGGCTCACAAAGTATTTACATTATACTCATATGTATTTTGTCGCAAATCCAAAACCGCTTTTAATTCTTTGCGCGAGCACAAATTTTGTAAAACGTACGAGTAAAAATAAATGATAGCGCATGAGTTTAGCAGAACATTTTCGAGCAGTGGCAGGTGATACTTGTGTCCATCTGCATTTCTGCAGCGGTAGCGCAGACGCTCGTAAATAATCCTTTGGACCTGAAAAACGTTTCAGTGAATCCAATAAAATACGTATCCGCAGAGACTACGCCGCAGTGAGCTCGTTACCACGCCTAGACGATTTATTGAGATTTGAAGGCTGAAATATTGTAGGTATTCCATTTTGAAAATCTTTTATGAAATACAAGTTTTGTTTCGCATTTGTGTTGCAGCGCTGACTTACAGCCGCCATTTCTCTCCGCTACAACTCCTTCATAACACTTCTCTGTTCTTGGAATTAGTGCTACGTATATACGTAATATGTATAATTTTTTTTGTTTTGGAATTATTTTATTGAATTTTTTTTTTTAACGAACAAACATTTAATTACACTTTCGTTATTTTTCCCTACCCATTATAATTACACGTCGCCTGTGTAATTACAACATGTCATGTGTATAATTATAGAGGTGCTAGTAATATCATCGGCGACAGTTTTCATTAATGAAGAAAATAAAAGAAAATTATTCGGATTAAGAAGTTGAAGAAGAAAACAAGAAATTAGCTATGTTGTTGCAAATAAATACTATCAAAACTTCTAGCTCACGCCATCACAGCGAACGGCACTTTTTACTTTTGGAACGACAACAAAGATGAGTTCTAATTTGACAACATAACGACTACCCAACTACATTTTGTTTGATAATACACGCTACGCTAACAACTATGAATCGCTTTAAGTAGAATCTTTAAACGATGTTCATATACATAATGTATCAACGTCATAATGATGATGTGTGCTGATATCATCGTGCTAGGTTTATGGCAGTGTAGGTAGAGACGGTGGAGTGCCAAATGTATTTATAATTTCAGAAAGCGATGAATGTAAAGTAACGCGCCAGGTCTGTGAGGATACATATATCGGGCACTCGATTTTCTCTGCTTATCCCTATTAACTATAAAATTGAATTAAAATTATATTTAAGTAGGTATAATTGCCTTAGTGATTGGGTATGCGTTTAAAATAAGCTGACGTTTGACATGAGATATTAACGCAAAAGTATGTGTCACGTAACGCAAACCACTCGAGCTTTTATCGTATGTTCAAATGCCCGCACCTCACTGATAATAATTATAAGCCGCGGCATCAGATACGTAATGCCATTTGTTAACCGCGCTGCTGACCACTTGGACTAGCTCTAGTTTTGGTTGGGTTTAGGTCCGGTTCATAGCAATGGGCTTACCCCATATTCCATAGTCTGTCGTCAATGTAACTAGTGAAACGTGGAAGTGTACACTTCTTTATCTACCTCTTCGGGGATTACAGGCGTGACGTTACATTTGTTTAATATACCGAAAACAATGTTTTCTGGTTTATCTACCCCTTAGGGGGTTTCAGGCGTGACGTTACATTTGTTTAATATACCGAAAAACAATGTTTTCTACGTATATCACGTCAATATGTCCCTAGTAGGTTAGGCAATTGATGGGATCAACTTGGAAATTTATGCTTTACATAAGCCACTTCCTGGCCGGCGCTACATAAGTCCTACGCGGGGTCGACGAAGACCCTTCTTCATAGAAGTACAAAGCAATCCCACGTTTCCTGTCATCATCTACAATTATTATAAGTCTCAATATCAACAAAGAAATAAGAAAACCTGCCATTAGACTAGAAAGTGTAAAGTAAATTATAACAGAAGTGTATTCTAGTATTCTAGTCAGAACTATATTCTGTAGCTGATTATTTTTCTAAACTAATATTATAAAGAGGAAAGATTTAATTGTTTGTTTGCATTGGATAAAGAAATAAATAAAATAAATCTGCGAAAGGCTGCAGGCAGAAGCTGGATGCGGAAAGCCGAAGACAGGGCGCGGTGGCGCTCTTTGCGGGAGGCCTATGTCCAGCAGTGGACTGAGATAGGCTGATGATGATTATGATGATTGGATAGACTCTGAAACGACTGGATTGATTTGAAAATTTCTATCGCCATGAGATTCCTACATTATCCTTGAAAAACATAAGCGAAAAAACTATAATTCGTTTTTATATTTTTATAAAAAATAATAATAAAAATGATCATAACGAAACTTTATAATGTATAGTATACTCTTTATTAATAACCCTTGATCCAAAAAGAAGGGGGTGTGTATGTGTGTTAATGTTTATAATTTTTGAAATTTTTGTTAAATACCCGCGCGGAGCCGGGGCGGGGGCGGAGCGCTTTTTATAATAAAATATAAAAATGCTTCTCGTGAATAATTAACTTTAAAAATATTTAAAGATCTAAAATCTCTACGTTTGTAATTATATTGTCAGTGATACTGATAATTTAAATAATTAAAATTTTAGCATAGACTTAAAATTTATTAGTAGATATAGACTAATTTGAAATGTGAACGGCATTCAAAATTATTAGAGCCAGTGATTTTCAATGAAGTAATTACCTAACTGGTGTGCTATAGGATGTACCAATAAGCGAAATGGAATGCGAAGTCTAGAGAAACCTATTAATATGTACAGAGCCTCGACTAGCGACTAGCAACTATGTATAACGTTCGTTTCAGCAATCAAATGCATCGAGATACTCGATACGAAGTACTAGCAGACAAGAGATTAGGCCCACATGGTAATTTACGCGTCTTACATTCTGCTTGGTGTTCATTATAAATGTGAGATTTGTTCAGCGCACGAGGCACTTGCTTTTCATGTGACATGGGACACAATGTAGTAAAGATAAGGTATTCCCTTCCAAGCCAGTGGCTCTATTGTCAATCTCTTACGCAGCGACATGATGAAAGGAATGGCCGGCAGGGTCGCCACAAAGCTAGTGTGGGCAGAGATTAGCAGTAGTGACGTATGAGAAAATCTACTGCAGTTTTTATCAAGCGTAAAGGTTTTGGTTTTAAATGTTGAAATCTATTTTATATATGACAGCATTGATATAGAGAACATGTTATATGGACGAAACGTCTTGTAAAGCGCAAGAGTGTACTACACTCCTCTACCTGCCTCTTCAGAGATTAGAGACGTGGTGTTACGTTATATGGACGAAAATATCATATACGATTAAATATGTGAGCTCACTTCGTATTTTATAATTATTTAAGACATTTACAATTATCCCGTTATAAATCAGTATAATATAAATTATGCAATATAATATATTTTTTTATATCTTATTTACATTATATTTTATTAATAAATTTTTCACGAAAAATAAATACTAGTAGTTTGACTGCCTCGTTGGTCGTGTTGGTTGCAGGTAGGACTGCCGATCGGGAGATCCCGGGTTCTATTCCCGGGTCGAACACTACAAAATTTTCTAATTTAGATTTTCTAGTAGTGGTTCGGAGTTTGGATATGTGCCCGAT
>DWTO01000212.1:0-24568 GCA_018244755.1 Jemadia pseudognetus
ATATCAAATGACAGTTCAAGCTTACAGAGGAAGATTTGCATCACTGGCCAAATTCATGTCGATTGTCGAAGCGTAACACCAGACATAAATTTTCGACCCAACAGTATATTTACTGCATCATCCGGGATATTGCGGAGTTGCGAGAATTTTGTGGAATCGCCGGCAATACGACGCGGTCTTAAACGGTCATTTCAGGATGATGACAGCGAAAATGTTTTTAGTCCATTACCGACTCCTACGAGCGGTATCGCTGGAAGCCTACGTGAATTAAAGTTCAACGATGGGAATAAATTAAGCAGTAGTCTCACCTTCGGAGGCACAGGGCATCATGCCGAAGTTGCCTCTCACCTGTACTATCACAATGACTATATTCACTCATCATATCCAACCACACCTATAAAGAAGGTATGCAGAAGTAGTTGTAAACTTAGCAGCCCTTTAAATTTACGGAAACCATCAAAAAAACTGAATTTTGTAATACATTCCTTGTCTTGTGATACACAAGCGCTACAACCATTAGTGCAGCCATTGAAGACTGAAGCTATTCCTGTTCAGCCGAGCAAGTTTCGGCCTGATCAAAAAATCGATATAATTAAAATGTTATACCAGGATGCCAATGTCATGCCACCAATTATGAAAATATTCACTTATTTGTCAAACAAAGATATGTACAATTTTGGCTTAGTGAGTCCTCTGTGGCTGCAGGTATGGGAAGATGTCAGTAAAATAAAGTCTATACAATTGGAATACATGACATTTCTAAAGGAGAGAAAGGAAAATCAAGAGAATAAAAACATTGCAGCTAAAAGCAATGACAGCAATAAAATGAGACCCCTTGTGGACATCCACAACTTGTTAAACAGTCATTCTCAAAAACATTCTCCTGTTAGTCCGCCCGGAACTCCAAAGACAGTAAAGTTTAAAAAATATGCAAAGGTAAGTGAATACTGTGTCATTGCTACAAGTTTTAGACAGACTTTAAGATTATTAAAAGTGTATTCAATATTACTGGCAACCCGCCCGGGCTTAGCCCGGGTGCACTACTAATATTAAACATACCACAGAATGTCTTTATATACAACATTCACAGCTTTTTTGTCATTAGACAATACAATCACTGCTAATCATAAAGTGCTATCTATAGGCACAGGTTGTGGGCCTCTGGCCGGGACCGCTGCAACCACTGTGTTAAATCTTTATTCTATTCTTTCGAAATTCGAAAATTATTCTTTAAATTACATATTGTGAAGGGAAATATTATTATTATTTATTCTTTATTGTTGTTAACAAAGGGCGGACTTAATGCCAATTGGCATTTTATTGGCATTAATATTAATCTATATTAAATTGCACATTGTATTTAAGGAATTTAATTGCATAAGAATTAATGTTATATTGCTTAAAATCACTTCAACTGAACAAAACTGAACCATTATTTCTCATAAAAAGTAAAGCACAAAAAATGGTTATTGTGGGTGGTGGTAGGAATACCTAAGGGATAGACATACCATCATGGACTTTTTGTAGACCTTTTTAAGGTGAAAAATACTGTAGAATATTATTTTGATCTATCTCGTAGGGTTCAGTCAGTGTTTGCAATGTAAGCGCAACAAAATGTGTGTATTGACGACATCACATTAGAAACCTCGAAAATTATTAGTGTTTCTCTAATATATTATACATATAAATTCCTGCAGGCCACATTTTACCTTCAATGTACATAATGGAGGGTGCCATTTTTATGAAAAATAACAAACAATTATTTACGTTTAGTACACAAGAATGTTTTAAAAACATGTTATCTATTATAAAAGCAAGGACTCGTTTTTTTTTAGGAAAAGTGTTTTTGGAGTGGCTCCAAATATATACAATAATATCCCTAAAGAAATACGTAATGTTGAACATAACAATCTATTTAAAGAAAAATTACGGACCCTTCTAATATCCAAATGTTACTATAAGTGACTTTCTCAATGATAAACCATAGACATCTCTTTTTAACAGTATAGCGGTCTGGTTTGTTCGTTTCAATATAATATGAAATTTATTTTATTTGACACATTCTATTTTTCTGAGGTAATTTCTAATTTCATGAATTTTAATTTTTGACTTCTAATTACTATTTCACTTTATTTATTGATTTATTAAGAAAACATGACATGATGAACTAAATAGTAAATTGTTATTCTTCCAGAAAAAAAAGACTTCAAGCATTGCATGCCCATATGGGTGAAATATGATTGATCTGTTTATATTTTTAAGAACTATTATATCAAAAAAAAAAGTATCTATTATATTAAATCTATTACTATCTAAAGTACTATTGTATCATATTTCGCAATAAATTAATTATTATTATTATTATATAAACCTTCCTCTTGAATCACTCTATCTATTAAAAAAATTGCATCAAAATCCATTGTGTAGTTTTAAAGTTCTAAGTATACATAGGCACAGTCAGACAGCAGGATTCCACTTTGTCTTATAATAATAATAATAATAATAGCCTTTATTTAACAATCTTACATATTACAATAAATTTTTTTAAAATATCGGACACTGGTTTGTGAAGATTGTTTTGCTTTCCAGCATAGGCCTCCCCTAAACCTTGCCAAAGAGCGCGATTGTGTGTTTGTCTAGTCCAGGTAATCCCTGCTATTCTTCTAACATCGTCTCCCCATCTGCGACGTTGTCTCCCTTTCTTTCTTTTGTTTTGTATTGGGCACCACACTGTTACGTTCCTTGACCATTTATCTTTTTTGCTCCTAATCATATGGCCTGCCCACCTCCATTTTAGTTTTTTAATACAGTAAGTAATATCAGTGATTCTAGTTCGGTTTCTTATGGAACTTAGTTTTGCTTTATCCTTCAGTTTGATATTTAATATACTTCTTTCCATGCTGTGTTGGCAGGTTTCTAATTTGTGTATGTTGTGTTTAGTTAGGCTCCATGTTTGGCATCCATACGTCATTACAGGTAGTATACACGAGTTGAATAATTTACTCTTATACTTTAGTGGCACGAGAGAGTTTTTCATAATCTCCTTGAGAGACCAGAATCGTTTCCACGCTAGATTGATTCTGTTATTTATTTCCTTATTTGTAAGATCTGTTGGAGATATAATCTGTCCTAGATATGTGTACTCATCCACATATTCTATTGTAGTGTTATTTATGGTTATTGGGATGGTTTCGAGGTTGGACATTACTTTAGTCTTTGCAGTGTTCATTGTCAGTCCTACTTTAACACTTTCGTACACAAGTTGATGCAACATATCTTGTAGACTTATTGGATCTTTAGATATTAGTATCAGATCATCTGCAAACCTTAAGTGATTTAATTGTACTCCGTTAATATTTAACCCGTAGTTATCCCACTCAAGGCGTCTAAATACGTATTCGAGTACTGCTGAGAAAAGTTTGGGTGACAAAGGATCCCCTTGCCTCACTCCTCTTTTAATCGGAAAATATTCGCCAGCCCTCTCTGTTTTTATTTTGGCTTTCATGTTCTTATATATTTTTGCAATCACACGTATATATTTTTTGTTAACTCCTTGTGTCTCTAAAGCCTCCCATATTTTTACGTGTTTTAACGAGTCAAATGCCTTATTATAGTCTACGAATGCAAGGTAGAAAGTTATATTATACTCATTACATTTTTGAATAATCTGTTTTATCGTGTGTATGTGGTCGATCGTTGAGAAATCACTGCGAAATCCTGCTTGTTCTTTGGGTTGGTTTTCATCTAGAATCTTTGTTAGTCGGTCTAAAAGTATCTTAGAAAATATTTTGTACACATTGGACATAAGGCTGATAGGCCTGTAGTTGCCTATATCATCTTTCTTTCCCTTTTTGTGGAGCAGTATTATAGTTGATACAGTCCACTGATGAGGTATGTACTCTGTCTGCAAAATGTTATTGAATAAGTCAGTGATACTGTCGGTTATTACCTCAGATGATACTATAAGCGGTTCATTAGATATGCAGTCCTCTCCTGGTGATTTTCCTTTCTTCTGTGAGTTGATAGCTTTAAGGACTTCATCTTTTAGTATATGCGGGGTCTCATCCCCATTACTTTTAACATATATTTCTAGTTCTTCTGTTGTCTCAGGGTTGCTGTATAATTCGCAGTAGTAATTTGTAGCTGTAGTTGGTATTACTGCACTTATGACAATGACAAGTGTTAATTTTATACGGCTAACTTCGCACTTGTTGTGTCAATGGTGAATAATGTAGCAATGTTAACCTCTAAATTATGCTGCACTTGTTGATATTTCTGCACACGATCCACTCTTAGTTAATTTTTGTCTCAAATAGTTGTGGTTTTGTTCGGGTTCTGTGTTTTCCCTCCACTTCGAGAAGATTTTTGCAGTTATTCAATAGTTATTCTATTTAAAATGCGGGAGCACTTTTATGACACTGTTACTGCTATGACAGCCGGAAACGGAATTTTGTCTTATAGTGATAACTAAATTACTACAAATAATGAAGGATTAAAAAGTAATGTTATGTTTCAGTCAGCATTACTTGATGTCCGAATGCAGTTGTCATGTGTGAGGTGCCTGCAGCCAGCCAAAGTAACAGAAGAACCTTCAGGAGAAGAGTGGGTGGAGTGCACTAGCATGACCTGCTCTTACCAGTTCTGCAGATTTTGCAGGTGTGAAAGGCATCCAGGTAAGAATTGCTTTCAATATGATCTAAATGGGCCCAGTCCATCAAAAAGAAAGAAGACTTTTTGTGCAGTGGGAACAAAGAAAAGCAGGAAGAACTTGCGGAGACTCTTATGATCACTTAATGCTCATTAATTATAAAAACTACACCAGTGACATGTTTAGGATATAATTTTCACATTCCATCTCCAAAGATGAAACTTATTTTAATATATAGAGTGTATGTTACTTGAGATTAAAATAATTTGGGAACACCCAGTGTCTGATCTAGTGCCATTTTTTAAATTAACAGTAAAGCAATAGGCTAACAATAAAACTGCATGTGTTGAATATTTCTGTAGGGAGGTGTCTAAGTCCATTAGCTTTAACTACAACAAAATGTGAAACAAACATTATTTTTGTAATGTTGCATTATAAAATTGTGTCACATGTCAGTTGGGAATTATTCCATAGCAAATATCAATCAGCTCTTCATCATACTAGTGTACAGTGTGCTGCTAGTACATTTCAAACTGCCACAGACAGTGGAAGTCCTAGTATTGTATGGATCTGAATATCTCTAATATGTTACATATTTCTTGTGCCATAAAGTCAACGAGCCACTGTTTTATAAACTGTAAATTTAAATGTATAATATTCTATTTTAATCTACTTAAATGGACTACATGTGTGATGTTACGTTTTTTTACTATTCTATTTTGTATTCTATTATGTAGTCACATCTATTAGTAAAACTTTGTTTATAATGTTTTTTTTTATGATGAAGTAGTTAAAAAATAGACAAAATTGAAAGAATAAGGTTTAACAAGATTGTTTACTTTATACCGCTTTTGCAGTATATTATTAAGTCATCAAACCATTTAGGTAGTGATGTGGGTGCCACTCCTCAATTATGGGCTGTGTTTGATTGTTTATTGGGTCAACATTATAGAGAGTGCTATAGTTAAAATCATAGTAACCTAATTTGATCTTTGTACTTACTTCCCTAGTGGTGGTTGAAGCACTTTGAACCACAAATGTACCTGGGTATGTGGACACAGGGACAGGACAACACTGCAGTTGAGTGGATTGAATTGTCTATGTCCGTACTATTATTTGTTATAAAATAATATTTACTTAACAGTCCTATTTGAATGTAATAGGAAAAAGTTATCATGGCTGCTCTGTTTTAAAGTTAAAAAGCTAATGTGTTTCCTGTTTCTATTACAACATTTTATAGTATTTTTATGGCAAACAAGTAATTTGAGATGTACTTTGTATTCTGCAGTCAATTCTTAGTTGTCTTAAAAAATTAACATCACACTGGTATCCCCGAAGACATAGATGTAGACAGGAGTGTTGTACACTCCCATGTTCATTCCTTGAACATCATATATTTGGCACCATAAGCAATCAAAGTGGCACCAATTGTATTGTTATAAATGTATGTACTGTATTACAACTGTAGGCATTATTATTTATACATCACCAGTTGCATTTAAATGATTATAGGTTTTAGTTTTTACAATTCACATGTATGACACCAATACTGTCTATGGTCATTGACAATTATTTCATAGTCCTTTTAATGTACCAGCAAGTTTTACTATAACTTTATTTAAGAATTTTCATGAAGATAAGCAAGTAAACAAACTTGTGTTTACATTTACTACATTGAATTAAAATTGCCATTTTTCTAAATACTCACATTAAAATCCTCTAGTCCCACAAAACAACAATTGATTTGTCAAATAATCATGGTCATACATAATTACTGTCTTTGGGAATATTTAATTTCCCAATTGTATTTGAAAAAAGAAATGTACAAAATATTAGTAGGGTACGTTGGTCGCCCACGTCGACTCTATGCCGCGGTACTGTCGCTGAAGGGCGCGAGCCAACGTAAAGCTGCGTGCACAGTAGTGCGCGCACGAAACGCGCTGTGTATAGCTGTGAAAAGTCGGTGGCCGAGCTCCCTTAGTGTTCTAAGTATTACACTGAAAATAGACTTTGTAAATTTGACAAAGGTATTCAATTATACTTTGATATAAATTTTTGTGTTGTCTTGGTAGGTCACAAACTCTACCTCAAGAACTTATCGTATGTAATTTTTAAATTTATTTTAATACATAATACCTTTTTAAACTAAGCTTCTGCCTTAAGATTGTACGAGTTTTAATATGTAGTCATCTTTCACTCGTCAAACTTTTCATTTCAATCAATTGTACATAAAAAGAGATGGGAGTAATCCAACAATCCCAACATCTTCTGCTTTTTCATACTTATGATTTGCATTCAATACATCTTGTATATGTAGCATCCATAGTATATTTCTATAGTCCTCCCCCTATTGTGTAATGATTGATTAAAGCTTACCAAATTAAAGCGCTGATTGATGCTGCTTTTATGCCACTGTACTTATGGAATAAAAAAGTACCATAAATTGACAAAAAACAGTAAATGGGTGTCACTGTATATTTAAATCTGATTTATTATGATATAAAGATACTTACACACCAGTATTATGCACTTATTGTGTATAAATTAAATACTGGAATATTGACTGACAATAGGAACATTTTCTACGTTGAAACCATTGTAATTTGTACATTTTTAAGTATTTTTTATTGGATAATTTTGATGTTGTAATTTTATGATCCCAAATTTTTGGTAAATACTTTTAAGGACAAAAAAGAAGAAACTGTAAAGAATTATTGTGAGGTTTTATCTGAATTATTTGCTTTCAACATTTCAGTTTTTTTAATGTTAAATTAATATGTAATGATTGAATTGAAAAACTTAGTTACTTGCAGTGTTTGTATGATATAATAAAACTTCAGATATTCAATTTCAATTATTTATTTGTAAATATATGTATCATTTTAAAATTGAATTTTCTTGATGCTATAGAAGGCCAATAATTTTTTAATTATAATTGTGTTTGAATTAGATTTAGGTTTTTGTGTTTGATTTTTGTTCAGTTTTGCTTAAACCAACTGGGTGCATCTGTATGCTTAAACCATAACAACATTTCAAAGCAATGTTAGCTCTACACTAAGGGAATAGACGGGAAAATGAATTCTCATATTAATTATGAATGAAGTAATTGATTGTTTGTTCTCTTGACATGGGCCAGCTGGTTGAAGTGAGATTGATACAAATTCTGTTATAATTCACTCCGGATGCTGCAAGAAAAAGGCATAGCTCTCTATTCTTTTTTGTAATGAGATTTCCTAAGAAATTTCCTGTTTCGATCGCTGGTTGAATCTTTCAATGAGGACCATAATAAAAAGCTTAAAAAAGATGAAAAGTTTTAATTTTACACATTTACACATTATATTTACAAAACACTAATCTTTATTAAATAACAATAAAATGACAATTGGCCACCCCTAACCATATTTGTTCATTTCATAACACTGATATTAATTGTTCTGCAAACAGTAGGTATGTCATAGCTGTATAAATAATCTTGGTGAAAATATTATAAATAAATCCCAAGTCTATCAACAGTTCAAAATAACATTACTTAGAGGTTGTAATTTATATGAGGAAAGATTGTTCTGTCGGTGAGTGAGAAGGCTGGTGTGCTGACGCGTCTGGTTTGTTTGGCTCATCTCCGAGCTCAACCGAGTCCCATCACAAACTTTGGTATTGAATAAGCCACTTGAGGTATTTGCATGAGCATGGACATCCTGAAACAGTTGAAGGCAATGTTAATATTACAGTGGCTGAACAGACAGTGCTGGGTCATTGTATACAAGTTGATGAACATTTAAATTGTACATACTATGTACTAGAGAGAGCACCAAGTCTGTTTACAAGATGAAATAGATGCAGTAACATATAAAAATAATAATGTTTTTTCTACATACATATCTACCTTACTAGCAATATGTACTTCGAGACAATATGCACTACCTTATATCGACAACTTACATTCATAATCGCTTATTTATGGGGACAGGCTACAATAAAGCATTGGATTTTTAAACATAACGTGATTCATATAATGAAGTTAATCAATGCATGTTCAATTAGCCTCCCAGTATTTACGATCGACCTACAAATATATCAGATAAATAACTACTGACATGCTGTTCCAAATCAAATCCTATACGATTAAGAAATTGTTTTATTAAGCTACTTTTACGGGAATTGTAGAATATCTTTACAATATATACAGCTACAAGAATTACTCGACTAGTTAGTATAAGATACGAAGTGATGCGAAAACGAAGTAATAGATATTACGCAAAGATCACACAAAACTTTACAATTATAAAAATGCAACACGAGTGTACAAGAGTACGTTTACGTTGACTTTTCTAAAAGCATAAAACGGTAACTCTATCCAAAAATTTCACTTCAATAGTCTTGCAGACTCACGCACCGTATTGTTGCAATAAAACAATTTGCAGTTTCCTAATAAAGAATTTATTTTTACTACTTCCTACGATTAAAATAATGAGACAAATATTACATCTCTAGAGCCACTGCCCATGCTTGTTCTAGAACATGTTTTCATAGTATCTTTCCCTAGTGTAGTGTAGTAATATGAATAATTAATAAACATTTTTATCCAACATACAGTAGTTCTAAATGTACCTATACACAAATTAGATATTTACAGAGACAGCAATGTACACTCGTCACCTCAGTGCACCGAAGATCGCCCGTGACAGTAAAGTTATTCCACCACCAACTATACTTGCACTACACTCGGTTCATTAGTTCTGTCAAAATAAAACAACCATGTAAGCGATCAATAACAATATCAAGAAAGCAAGGGTGCAATAACATGGCAACGCATAAAGAGGGATTCCCGCCCACACGTGGACGTCACTAGGAGGGAGAGGGGAGGGGGGGCATTTGCAAATAATGTACGGAATGTATTGAACACATGTTATTACTTCGCTACGTTAGGTTGCGAGAAATTAGCCGCTTTGATAAAATTTTGAGTTCAGGATACAGGCGCGATATCGCTCCCGATAGTTAACACGTTGGATGCCATGACGGTCACTGCTGACCGACATCGAACTTTCCCTGTAGGCCAAGCAAAAATTATAGTTCCATCCAAATTTACACAATTTTTTTAAAAATATACATTTATATCTAATGTCCAATTATATGTTTCAATTAATAAAAGTCCAGTTTGATAATTATTTCTAGAAATATTAAATGTCGGACAGCACTGACCGACGCGGCTTCTAATGACGAAAAATGAACTTTCCATTGAAAGGGGCCGCGTGGCTCAAGGTGTTAGGTCCCTCCCACTGTTCCCCAGTTTGTAATGTGACCCGCGCATACGCACTCGATGCCCATATCTTGAGTAGAGAACTGTTTATTATTACAATAGCGTATTTATTGGTTTAATAAAGTATTTTTACTATCATTATAATAATATGGATGACCTGGAACATTCAACACGATTTGTTTCCGTCAGCCGACATTACAAAACTACATACCGACATATAATAAAACCTGCTATAGTCGTAGATTATAACAAGTCGAAGGGAGCAGGGGATCTTTCTGATCAAATGGCAGCATATCAGACGCTATTAAGAAATTTTTTTAAATGGTACAAAAAAATTGCATTTGATCTGATTTTGAATGACGCTTTGGTGAATGCATTAAGTTTGTATAAAACCGTCAATAAAAAACATATACCTATTGTGGATTTGAGAAAAGAAATACTGAAGAGCTTTTTGGTAAAATCTTACATATCCGAAGCACCTTTAGAACGGCCGCTAAGAAAGAAACATGTGCTTCAGTAAAAAGAAGGACCGTCTCTGAAGGTACGTCGGAAGTGTGTAGAATGGTACATGAATAATGTGCCCATATTTGGACATGCACCTGCCAGGAAAACAACAAAAAAAGTACCTACATATTGTGACACTTGCGTAGGTAAACCTTTTGTGTGTATTGAATGTTTTGCCAGCGTTCACATATGATTTTAATTTATTTCATTTTCATTTTGATGATCAGTAGATTTCTTTTCATACAATTAATTGATATTGTCATTACCTAATTAAATCGTGAGAAAAAATTAGAGGTTTTTGTTTATAGATTTTGCTAAATATTGTACGAACCACACATATTCACGTACACATACATAGTTATGCAAACAAACAAAAACAAATTTTAGTACTATTACTATTATCATTGATTGCTATCAATCAATGATAATGTTGCTTTCCATTATTGAATTTTAAAAAGAAATCCACTGCTGGATAAAGTCCTTTCAAATTTAACATCACACAATTTTTTACTCTTTGGTTATTGTAATTTTTTTTCTAAGTCCTTTAAGTTTTCCAAAAACCATTGTAATTTGAAGTAACTAGAGGGCCACGCGGGTCAATGAATATGGGATTTAGTTTAATAGCACTGCCCTACGGCCTAAATGATTGGATCGAAAATACATGTAAAACGCGGTCAGCACTGACCGACGCGGTTCGAACTGAAAGTCTAATTGTCGACCATCACTGACCGACGAGACCTGAACGGTAAGATGCATTTTTTCCTGGCAGTCAACGTGTTAAGCGATACAAAGAAGAATCAGAGTTCCACCACCTGACGCTAAATTTAGAAATTACTCATTAAAACAGCAAAACATTACCAAACCAACCAAATCATATTTCTTCGTCTTTCGAACTGGCATAATCTATCTCTCTCGACACGTTCCTTAGGCCTTAGGTAATTGTAACGTTCGTCTCGTGCGTCGCATGCGAGCGTAATCGAAACAACGTTAGAGCGTCGGAGCGAACGGGGTGTCTTACGAAACGGAGAGTCCGTTGTAGAGCCAGGCGCGCCACGACTGCGGCGCGGGCGTGGCGCCAGCGATGCGCGCCTCGATATGGCCGCACAGCGCGCGCCGGTCATGCGAACGGCCCGAGCGCGCGTCGCACAGCAGCCGCGCGCGGCACGCGCCGTCGCAACCGGCCCGCCGCGGGCTGCTCTTCCAGTAGTGCCTGTCACAGGGGACCTCGTCACGCGCGTTTCGACCGCCTCGCCCTCCTCCGCCGAGTTATTCGGCTGTTTAACGTCAATTTAAAGTAAGTCGGTTCCCTGTGTCCGATTAGCACTAAAACGGTACCTAAATTAAATGTTTTTGTTCAAGTATACGGAATATTAAAAAATTTAAAACATAATCATAAGATTGGTCAATGGGACGATAAGAAGCGAACGTTATTAGGGATGAAACGATACCATTCCGGTATCGATACTGGAACGCGGATCTGCATCGGTCGTTGAGTATCGATACTTACTCGGTATCGGTTAAAAAGTATCGATACTTACTCGTATCGAATCTATTTTGGAAAATTTAGAGTAAAAGCCATAACAAGTATTTTAATTTATTGATAAGAAAAACATAGATTATAAGCTAAAATTAAAAAAGCACTACAACATCAGACCTACGAAAAAAGTCTGTTTTTGCAGTGTTTCCTAAAAATATTAATTTATCCAAATGTTTGCCAGTTAAGCGAATTCTGAGTTAAGTGAATTCAGTGACAGTTGCAGCAGCTTTGGAAAACAGCCTATCACAAGGTGCAGAGGTACCTACTATGTTCAAATATATGCGCGCTTGTTTATATAACGCTGGGAATACGTGCTTAAGTCCTTCAATTCCTCTAATGGAATAGTTTTTATAGCACAGACTGGATTAGCCATTTAATCGGCTTAAAAATTTAATATATAGACATTTAATCGACTTTTTCAAAAAATTAAAACACAAAACAAATACCAACTATTGTTAAAGGATTAACGAACATAAGAGCGAAAGAGAACGAACGCAAACACATTCTATAACGACAAAATATGGCGGCGCACTGCCTGTTTTTTTTCAGGCGTAGACAAGCTTGCTAACTAGACAAAACTAAGATTACTTAGGATTAGGATGCGTTCGATAACTTTAATTTAAGATACGCATTTTTTATTAATGTTTAAGAAAATAGTAACATTGGCATACTGACCTGAGTACTTTTGACTAGTTTTGACCGGTGCCTACTCGATACATAACTTCAAAGTATCGATATTAAAAGTACTTGGTATCGGTGAAAAGTATCGAGTATGTACTTGTATTTACTCGTATCGTTTCATCCCTAAGCGTTATGAGTACAGTTGACTATTGAGCATAGGGTAGATTATTGTTACTTATAAAACATTTAAGCAGTGATACCCTAGTAGTGTCAGCCTCTTACTCCGAGGTCCCAGGTTTGTAACCTGTCGCGCACCCCTTTACAGAAAAATGATCGTTTTACAATTAGGTATCACTTGCTGTACCGATAAAGTGAAACATCACGAGGAAACTTGCACACCTTAGACTTATATAAAAATATATAAATCCTGCATCGTTGAACGACACTTTTTATATCGTGTGTTTCTTGCCTTTATGCTATAAATGTTCAGACGTATGAAGTCTGTCAACATGCACTCTGCTAGCGTGACACACTATTAAGATATTAAAGGTTTGCCCTCACTTGTAGTACAAATTAAAAACATCTTCCTTGGCCGTCATGTCGTCGATAAACTTATCCCAGTCTTGCGGCCGCAACGCGGACATGGTGTACGCGGAACGTGCCGAATACAATTTATACCAAATCGGATAACCAAAGAGATTTGCTTCTTTCAGGTTCATGATCCATGTTTCGTGGTCCACCACCAGCTGCAATATGAGACGTGTGATGACCGAAAATATACCATTCATTTACGTAGAATACAATTATGCATAGTACCTACTTACTTTTCGATTTAAACACAAAATTACTAATTGGGTCTATGCAATTTGAAATGTGTCGTTTATATAGTTTATATTAATTATATTTTACATTTGTATTAATTATATTATTTGCGGTCATTACCCGCACCTGTGTGGTGAGTCAGATTTAACAATTAACATAAAAAAAGGCTCACTCGAGTGGTAGCATCATGGTCTCCATCTACATAATATATTCGATATCCTAGATTTAAGTCGTAATAGGGGGAGACGGAAGGCCCCACGTAGGCGATACTTGTAGCTCTACCTGAAATTAAGACAAACTATTTAGAATAACAAAGCAGGCAAAATGCGTCTTGACTTGCACATCAATTTTTATTTATTTATTTTTCAACAAACAAGCAACAATGGCTCATTTTTGTTAGTATTTAATACTTCTTCGTATAAGCTATGTTAGTACTTAACCTAAGCTTATTTCTAAAATACATGTGACGTAAGTCATGACTGCGCCCTTCCGCTGCAGTGTAGGCTACTGGCAAGCATCCCTAACATGCATTCGGTACTGGTATCGATGTACACTTATTTATAGAGGAAGTACAGATACAAACCGAGGTCGTTGGGATCATAGAAAACTTCAAACTCGTCGTAATGAGTGTGGCCGAAAAACTGCGCAGTGATCGTCGCCTCGTAGCGGTTCACGACGGCGTAGTAGTTGCGGCTCCACACCTTGAGGCAGTCGGAGTGTCCCGGCGGGATGTGGCCGATTATGTGCACCTTTTCACCGCTAAATTCGGCCGACTGCAATTCATAAATTAACCACTGCAGCTCTGTAGCAGGGTCCGTACTGTTCAACAAAAGCCACCTGAAACGAAATGAAAAGTGAAGTGTATATATGTTATATACATAACAATATGATGTTTGGGTTCTGAACACACGCAAACAAGTGAATACCGTCTAAAACAGCGACACACAATAGATACGGTCGGGACTAGGTACTAACGTACTATCGTAGGTAGTATTATTGTAATCGCTACTTCAAGAACATTGCATGTTTAGAGACAGTTGTATTTGTCGTTATTTATTAAATACTCGCGTACCCCTGAAGGAGCAGGTACTGGACGAGAGGACGACCCCTCCCCGCCACGGACACAGTTTTGTAGCTGTGGTTGTTACCAGTTCTTATTATTGCAGTAGTTCATGTTCAAGGACACGATGCGGAAGCCGGGCCGCACCAGCACGGAGTAGAAGGCGCCGCGACGCACCGTGTGCGACACGCCGGCCGGCAGCCAGCGCCGCCACTGCGCGTCCAGCGCCTCGTACAGCCACGCGATGTTCGACTCCTGCGCCGAGATGTACGGGGGCGGAAAGCTGAAACGGTTCACAAACAATTATTTATCATTCTATCAAGAAATTTGTAGAAACATGCATATATGCATTTGATATTATGATTAAAATAACCCAACGCATTAATGCAACCCGTAGCGATGTTGATGAAGGCGAGCGTCCAATACAGTAATGCGCTGCGCTGATACGATAGCTCGTGTCTCCGGAGGCTTCTTGCGACGTGGCTGACTATTGAATTATTAAGTGCAGGGCATCCGAAGTTTAATTTTGTTACCTCCACAGTGTAATGAAAAAACATGTTATAAAATTCAGGGAAGTTACGCTTGATTCTGTTATTAAAATTGTTTAATGCATACATTGACAAAGAGGCAACGGGCCGCTTCGGTCGCGGTTGGGTGCCGACATATATTACATACAAAGTTTCTACTGCTTTTTAGTTTACCATTAAATTAAATTGAGACTACTTCCATGTTGTTTAAAAAATACTATTAAAGATCGTTTTGGATTTGATCTTTACCTATTGACTGGAGACGATTCATGGTTGCCGAGGGCAGGAAATATAGGCACACCTGGGAACATGTCAGACATTTGTGCTACTGTTTCTTGTAGAACTTTCAAATTTTCTTCTTTGGTCTGATTCCACACATCGTGCGGAGGCAAGTCACCGGTCCACAAAATATAATCGATGTCCTGAAATGATATTTATTTGTACATTGTTAAGGGATTCCACAACAAAAAGAGAACAATGATTTTAAATTCACAAAAACGACACAATTTATTTACCACTT
This sequence comes from Jemadia pseudognetus, assembly GCA_018244755.1. Classification (NCBI taxonomy): domain Eukaryota; kingdom Metazoa; phylum Arthropoda; class Insecta; order Lepidoptera; family Hesperiidae; genus Jemadia; species Jemadia pseudognetus. The sequence goes on from DWTO01000212.1 coordinate 15,497, forward strand.
AATTAAATAATTGTTTCACCAATATTATTTACACTGAGTCAATATCGTACACAGGCCATCATTATCCGGTTTAAACAAAACAGCTTTACGTAGACACATTAGAAAAGTGATGAAATTTGTATAATATAGTATTTTTATCGATACTCTTAAGAAAAAACTGAATGTCACGCGGGCTGAACGGCAGGCCCGACAAGGCCTAACTTACGTATGATTGAGAGGATAATTATGGGAAAAGTGGCTTTATTACGGCGGGGTTATCTGGTAAATATCTCCATCACCAAGAAGAATGGTTCCTCCGTTCTTATCCGGACGCCCAAAAACTGAAACACCCTTTTTGGCATCTTAGTTTACGCAATACCATCAAGAATGCATCAAAGCAAGGGTACATAAGAGTACTGAGCCAACTCTGACGTAGTTCCCAAAGAGGTAGGCAGAGGTATGTTGTATACTCCCATGTTTCATCAGTTACGTTTACGTACCAGTATGAAATAAGTATAGGGCGTCTTCTGTCATGTGTCTGGACATGTGCAACGGGCACATGTGCAGACTACGAGCCACTACTAAAAAACCAAGTAAGGAAAATCTAATAGTGCCTGAATCGGAATATGAACTGAGGGCGTCTGGACGGGCAGTCGCGCTTGCAGCCAACGCGACCAACTCGGCGGCGGTCATATATGTAATTACACATATTTATTAGGGAGCAGTTTTATAAGATGTAACAAAAAGTATAATAAAAGAGTATAAATAAAGTAATGTAATAGTGCCATAGAATACGAACGGTGTGCGTATCGGCGATGTGCTTGAGCATGTGGTCGATGGTGCGCCGCGGCGTGTCGCACTTGCGGTAGTCGCCCCAGCGGCCCGCGCCGCCGCCCGGCGCCAGCGCGGGCCCGCTGGACGCGCGACAGCACAAGGGTTCGTTGCACTCAGCGTTGGCACCTAGGGCGGGGTTTTGCTTGTTATTACTATTACTTTAAACCAGCTTTATTTTCTCTTTTTTTCGATTAGAATCAAGAATTTCGTTATATGCACATGCTAGATACATATTTCATTATATGAGCCGCATGGCTTACCTACAGGTATCTTGCACGTACATTAATTATAATTAGTAAATAAATATCGGAAGTATCTGACAGGACGGAGCGCGGTAGCGCTCTTTGGGGGAGGCCTACGTCCAGCAGTGGACTGGGATAGGCTGATGATGATAAGTATTATTTCAGTGTTATAATAGTAGACTGCATTTTTTTATTTATTCACTACTAGGTCGAAAGCACTACTAAGTGAACTCACTGTGACAACAGGAAAACGTATCTTGATATCAGATATCCAAATGGCATAAATATTGTTCTTACCTTCCGCATAGTACGGATCAAAATGCGTATCAGATATCTGTAGCACCTTGAAAGTTGGAGCTTTCTCGACTGGCATGTCAAGGGGTCCCACAGGCGGTTTCGGTACTGGAGGGAAAGACACTTCCCACTCGTGATACGGGTTATATACATCACCGCAAGCGTCGCCTATGACAAAGCTACAAATCTCGTTAGGGCCTATAGTGACGCGTTTCAGGACGTACACAACCTCGCTCTGAAACAGTGCACGTGGATGCTGTGTAAGTTAGCAGACGATTTTAGTTACAGAAGAATCCATTCAACCGAACTCTCACCCCGAAAAGCCTAGTGATGCCCTCGCACACTCGCGCGGATTGGATGTTCAGCGAAACGCAAAACTGAAATATTATTTTATTGATCTCCTCTTTATTTTTGCCGAGCTTTATATAATGCTGCAACAGTCCCGCGCCGGCCTTGCAAGCGGTGCATGAAACTTTGGACATGACGGAATGTTCCACTTCATAGTAAACTTGTTTTAAATTTAGCAACTTTAAGGCTTTTTCGACAAATAAAGGCAAGTTTGTACTCTTGTCAGTGTCCCACAACAGTCTAGAATAGTTGCGTTTCAAGGCGGCCATGTGAGTGATGAGTTCGGTCTCATTCGCAGTCGGCGGCAACTTGTGACTATGGTTTGCAGGAGTAAAGAAAGGTTCGTCGTGTCGAGGAGTGTTTGTCCAGTTCCATGTGTCCATCGGCTGCTTCCATTTTATTACAGGGCTGTAACTTCGACCAGATTCTTGAAAGAAAATAGGATTACCTAAAAAATAGAACGTTTTTATAATCTGATCTTCTAAAGTACTTATATACTGATGTAACTTGCAAGTATAAAATAAATGTATACTCAAGTAATTTTGCAAAACTTACCACAAACTATAAAGATTGTTAGGTTAGTAAGGAAGAGTTGGAGCAACCGTGGTATTCTTAAAATCATAGCTGAGAGGGGTGTAATAGAGTTATCTGAAACAAAAGAAACTATGGAGTTAGCACATCATGCACAAGTATCACATTAATTATTGATTAACCTATTAGTTTCTATAACCGTAACGAATAACGAACAAGTGTAGATTACAGACAGCGGTCAGTAATACGGGAGCCGAGACCCCATTGAGTCTTAAGTTACGTTTCCATGCACGTCACTTCACACGCTCGCACATCTTACAGTCGTAAACAGATACCCTAGACCTATTTCAATCCCCACTGGCCTCAATTACTTCCTCTACGTTACGGTTACGAAGACCCCTGGCTTCCCAGTCAACCAGTTAAAATAGGAAATTAAATAAATTAAGATATTGAAAATATATGTTAAGATAATAATGTCTATACGGCGCATCACTCGTACAACGAGCAATGCTCTATCAGCAAAACGTGAACGCACGGCGGCGCGTAAGTCCTCTTATACACACACGTTTTTTCGGCCTAATAAACAAAAATTTTAACAAAACAAAAAACCGACTTTAAAAAATCTATTCCAAAACAAATTAGTATGCTCTAAAAAGTAACAAAATAATATGCTCTAAAAAGCAAAAAAATAATTATTGTATATTGATAAACATATTATAAATTGATATTCACACATAATTACTATACTGTTGACGGCTTTGTTGTGCCTACCACTTACTCTCACCATCACCCTGGGTTGACTAGTAGAGAATGCCATCAGGCATTAAGTCCGCCTTTTGTAACTTAGCTGTAGGTAATTAATTAATAAAGAGTTAATAAATAAAATTTATCAAATATATCTAGCTACGAAAATCAAACTTTATTTGTGCTGTCCTCGGACTGTACAATGTCCGTTATAAAGGTTTGTCTTTATACGAAAATTCGACAGACACGAGCCGCCAAGTTCTCGCCGGTGAACTGCTAACGCCCTTTTCTTAACAAGTATGTATTTTGTTGTACGTTCGCGTCGACAATCCAACACGACTATGGTTTTATTAAAATTCGTAGATAGATGACGAGATGTAAGTGTATGTTAGCAATAAGAAAGAGTTTTTATAGCCCTGTAACATGAACTGAGGCGCCTAACCAATGTCATCAATGTGGTTAGAAAGCAGAAGCAGATATTTAATATTTTCTATCTTAATTTATTGTCATAATAATTTTTATGGTCAGGATCATAACGCAGAGGGTTTATTCATAAATTATCGTTTTTGATCAAATAAATATACAATGAAAGAACATAAATTGTTTTTGAATGGAACTTTGGAACCAAAGAAAAATTTCAAATTTTAGTACAAAATCCTGGAGAAAGCAGGTCGTACGGTTACCCTGGCCCATTAACGACCTCTGGGATCGATGATATTTTATATGCACTACGGCGCTATATGAAATATAGAACGAGATATGATTCTGTCATTGCATGACATTATTTAAATGGTCAAAATTTTAGTAAATGTGAATTATTCTCTTGACTGCTTCGTTGATCGTGTTGGTTGTAAGTGCGCCTGCCGATCAGGAAGTCCTGGGTTCGATACCTGTGTCGGGCACTACAAAAATTTTCTAATTTAGATTTTCTAGTAGTGGCTCGGAGTCTGGATTGTAATAGTAATATATAATGCATGGTAATAGGCTCACCACCTATTCCATAGTGGGACGTAAACGTAACTTATGAAACGTGGGAGTGTACTACACTCCTCTGCCTACTTCTTCGAGGGTAACAGGGGTGATGTTACGATTCTCTTGTAAGAGCCATATTAATGCTGCGCCGGCGGAACGTTGCGCGGGCCGCTAGCGGCGCATTGGAAATTATTTTGAATTAAAATATTTTTTAAAGTTATACTGCACGTATGTAAGTATTTATGATTATCACGAAAATTAGGCTAACGACGGAGTGGTATACTTCGAGTCATCAATAAGTATATGCGATATTCCACATTTTGATCTTTGTTACACGTTCGGCAAGCCACTAACTACTCTACACGAGTATAATCGTGTTATAAAATGAGGAGTAATAATAACTTAACATTTACCATCAATGTCGATTAAAACGACGATACACTTACGTGTACCTACACACACACACACACACACACAAACACGCGCGCGGGTTGTCGCGCACGCATGCATGCACGCCGGTTTCGGAGAATTCTGACTTCCCCATCAACCGCTATCTGGTTCCGTAATATTTATACTTATAATAATTCTGTAGAGAGGTCAATTCTGTACATGAAATATATTTCCAAAATAGCTATCAGGGGGTGATTAGGGATCGATACTGATGCCAAAAATGCAATCAGTAAAATTTTTGTCTGTCTGTCTGTCCGTCCGTCTGTCTGTCTGTCTGTCTGTTTAACTAATTTAATTTCTTGCGTATATGTTAATTATATCATTCTAAACTTCATGTCAACCGCTGCTTTTTTACCATTTCTGACCTCTCGTCCCGCTTTGTTTTCTTACGATGCATACGTACTTCATACCGTTGATAAAACGTAAAACGTCTCCCCGATGTGGAGGATAAGCAATGGTACAATTAGGTCGAATTTTAACGAGGAGCCGGCTAATTCCACTAATTACTGTCACCTCGATGTTGACGAGGGAACTGCCAAGGGCTCCTTCATCGTGTAATTAGTTGACGGAGAGTATTTTCTTGTTTTTCCTCGCTATTCTCTTTGAAAAGTGTGACACAATGTAGGCATTTGGACATAAGCAGCTATAACGAAAGGAGGCTTTTAGTTTTTTGTGCTTTGTATTGCCATGCCGGTGAAACCCATTCACTGGTACGGCAATTTTGCTTTTATGTTTCTATTTCAATTTAAATTACCAATAATAAGTGTACAAAACATTTGCTGACGATGTTCCTTATGTTATATACTTTTTACTTTATTTTGAGGAAATTAAGAACATATCTATTGCTGTTATCATCATCTATTATTGCAGTCCACTGGTGGACAAGGGGCAACGTTCAGGGGTTATACCCTTAATCCCCACGCTGGGAATGCGCGTTGGGAAAATGTTAGATGCAAATTATTACTATGATTATAATATATTAAATCTCGTAATATGCAAGTAGTATATGATGACATATATATTTTTTTGTTACATCCAATATAACGCTATCTATTACGCTTTTAATCCATATTAATCCGTATTTAACATTTAATATATCCTCGAGATGGTGGATTATTACACAACGATTAGCATAGATTTGAACGGAGCTTTATAATGCAGCTACAAACGATACAAGTTCAATCCGAAGATAATAAAGCGTTCAAAGGAGACCGTGATGGAATCTGCGATGTATTGACGATGGTTAGAGTTGAACTGGAACCGGCAGGATTATTTTGGTCCGGGTACTGCCTGAGGGGAGTCCGGGGTGTCAATCCGCGTATGAAGAGAGTTATGAAAGTAGAAGCCCGTCAGGTGAGAGTAGATGTTAGTGCCTTCTGCCTACACCGTAACGGACCTACAACATGACAACATGAGAGATATAAGTTTAACAGTAGATATAGTTGATAAGACTGTTATACAGTTTTGCTAAGCGATATACAGTACTCTTTCAATTTATTATTCAGGAAGATTGTGGTTTTTAATATAATATGTGAATTGTAATAATGTTCAAAGCGATTCACACATGGCAATATGAGCCCAAACTTGGGATCCTGTGTTGTGGTAACCACTAATCAGACAGCCGATATGGTCATATAGATATGGTCACTTGTATATATAATTTATAGATTTTACGGATGTTTTTGTTAACTGTACTACAATGTCAACGAGCGACAACTTGAATGCTTAGTGCAATCAAGCTAGATGGAAGTACCATCGTCTTTTGCGGCACGTTGACATATTAATGTTTAAAATAAGATTTTATTTATTTACAAAATACAGAACACATCTAGCACATTTAAATCTATGGACCGTTTTAGTGAAAAGTTTTCCAATAACAAAGTGTTCAGAGGAAACTTCACGTCGGTTTAATCAAAGAACAGTACATGACAGTAGAAGTAATATCCGGTAATCCGGTAATTATCGTTATCCGGGTACCGGGTATAATAACACGTTGTAACTCGTGCAGAGACGTCATGGTCTTAACTTGTTATTTCATATGGGTTGTCGTGATACAATTTGATATTTCCACTTAATTGATGTTATGATAAAATTTTGTTCAAGACACAGTAAAATATGAAAAAAATGTTAAGAATCCTCATCAATTTGAGTTCAGATAAATCTATTTCGTTAAAGTTATTTTATTGTATTAATTTCGTTGATGATAAGTAGAACAAAAGAAACGAATTTCAAACAAATCACATATATTGTAAACTTTATAACAAAAGTCCGATATCGTCTCGGATGTTGTGCCACTGTGTGTTCTGAAATTGTTCCTTTGCATAAGAACAATATTCAATATTAACCGCAACTTTGAAACTACTTGAAGTTTTGATTCAATTTTATAAAATAAACAGGCTGGTCATGTGTTTTTCGTTATAGTCGTACTTTGAAAATGGTGATGAAGGGCCCGCGGGATATAGATACAGAAAAAAATAAAAAAATCATATTTATATTTAATTGACCTTTTATATAGGTAATTAATGATAGTGATCATTTAGTTATTAAGGAATATATCAATTTTTTTTCTACTGTGGTACACACACGGTAATGTGCTGACCATAATCATTTGTGTGTATTGCCATATACCTATTGTTTATAAGCACTTACGTATTCACATATTTAACGTTAGTATCCTCTAGGGTGCGTAACGTGTACTAGTCCACACTAAGCCAGTGCGGCAGACCAGCCTTATGCTTCATCAGTTTGGAAGGCTCCTGCCCAACAGTGGGATAAAAGGTGTGATAAGAGATTCACTTGGCGCAATATCATTATCTACCCTTATATCGGTCCGTAGTGATACAACATCATTATCAGCCTATTACAGTCCACTGCTGGACATAAGCCTCCCATGAGGAGTTATGCCCATAATTCCTGCTGGGCATACGTTACACAACGCAAGGTAACTCGATTAGATCGTCCGAGACCATTAGAACACTTTCCAATTAAATGTTATACAGATATAAATATCTTTTGAAACTCGCCCAAGCGACGTTTACCCGGCGGGCAGTTTGGGCTCGCCGTTATTTGTAAAGGACGAGTGAGTGTTTGAGTTCGCTGAGCGTTCTATTAAAAGCCTGTTAATCTCAGACCGCTTGTTTGCTGAGGTGTAAGTAGACGGTGGAACAAACACCCAACTATTGTTCCTGGCGGTTGTACCTCGAGACTTATCGACTTATGTAGGCCTCGGGACATTGCGTTTCGACTCCTGTTGCGATCAAACGCACCGCGATTATAGCGGTCTGTTTTGTTTGTTAGTTTATGAATTACTATTGTAACAACGTCGAGGGAAGTATGATGGGGTGAATGCGTGTTTCGATTGAGTTGTTACTGTCTTGATTTGTGGTCTTGGCTGTTGTGATATGGCGGTGGATCATGTTGGGACGTATGTCACATAATAAATTCATTATTTGACTTAAGCAACTGATTTGTGGCCTCGACTGTCGAGACGGGGTTGTGCATTCAATTCCCCAGCAGGCAAAATATTTGTGTGCAATATTTATTCCGTATTTTTGCGTGTAATTATCGATATATCAGTAAGAATATATGCTCTTATTTTGTATATCAGCTGTCTGGTTCCTATAGCTACTGCATATATTCCTTCCGTCATGAAATCATGTAATTTAATTCCTCTAATGCGTGTTGAAGGAACATAGCAACATAATCACATGCCCTTCTATGTATTAGAACATTCGGTACGCGCTAATCGCTGATTCTGTTAGCCGGTCGTTAAAATTCACAGCTCATAACAACCCCCGGGTGTGTTGGGGCTCGTTATGAATTTTTACTGTTATAGCAGCCCTCGTTACTGTTTACGGCCCAACACATCTTAATGCGACATCTCAGGTGTCGACAATGGCCTGAGAGATTTCCATGTCGAAATTGCAAAATGAAATGTGAATCCGCTTACCTTTCGTAAATTATAACGTAGCATCACGCCTGTGTTTCCCCCAAGGGGTAATCAGAGTAGGGCAGTAGGTGCTCTTTTACCAAGTATCTATCCCATTGAATACATTAATGGCAATGAATGTCACTAACTGTAGTATTATTAACAATTAGTATTAACTAAACTAACTTACGCTTACATTCTTATTCATACAGTCCTGATCGAGTTTAGTTGCAGTCATCTATGTAGCTAAATATATAGTGGACAACTAAACCATTTTTATTGAACGGGTGGCAGCACTGTCACTTAGGTGGCAGCACCATCGTCTCCAACAGAATGTTTCCGACAGTACCTACGTTCTTTATTAAGTTAACATTAGGTTCAAGTAAATCCAGTGATATCGACCATTATTCATCATTGTCACTATTCATTAAGAGTGCAATATTCGAAATTGTTTAATACATATGAATACATTACCTAACTTCCGTGTTCCGGTAGAGTTAAGACAAACTTCAGGGTTGTACAGTCGCATACATTTTTATTTACAAGACAACGAGCAATAATTTAGTTTTTATTTGACATCTGTTGCAAGTGAGCCCGAAAATGGTATCGTCGCTGGGAAAAGTGTATACTCGTGCTGCTTAACAATCTGTTGTTTGGAGTGTGAAATAATACAAATCTCGCTGCTTTCGGCCGTTACTGTCTACTTAATGATATTTATACGCTGCTCTGAGTTTACTAGACATAGATCAC